>DWEM01000926.1:0-16161 GCA_018245935.1 Agara belti belti
TATAATAATTAATTTGTACTTACATGTACATACTTCCATTTCTTAATTTTGTACGCCGTAAAAGGCAAAATATGACTTGAATTAATAATCCTGTAACATCTTTATATGTATCCATATTTGTGCAAATAAACGTCTTTGTCTTTGTCTTGTCTTGGAAATGTTACTACGAGCACTCACTACAGTGCTGGAAACCTAGAAAACACGCACAGGTAGTCTTACTACTTGATTGCAGTTTGTATAGTACCTACATCTTTTAAGCTGCTATTTGTATAGCCTGTTATTTGTTGTCCTGTACGAAATGCTTAACGTAATCCCCTAACACGGAAACAGAAACATTCGTAAAAAAATTTGCTAGTAGCAGTTATGAATTTAAATATCCATTTAGCCTTATTTCAGTTTTCAGATCGCTTGCAATCGCAACCCCTTTGAAGCCACGAGAGTTTTGCAATGAACTGTCACGCAATATTTGTGTATCATTATCCTAACATAGATATACCAACTGCGTGTTCACTGATAATATAATGCTAATTCAAATTAACTATAAAGCAGACCTATCCGTTGTGGCTTGCGGCTAACATTTATTGTAGATACACCTACGATACAAATTGCCGTACGCGGTTTGATTATAATCAACATTCGTAACTACAAACATGACATTAGATACATCCATTGTTTAATTTGCCTGAAACTCATTAGCATCAGTTATCGCAGTATTTATTACTAGATAATACATAGTGCTATGGTATACAAAATAGTGCTTTTCTTATTATAAATGGAAGATATAGGTACAGCTCATCACAACCTTACACAATTTGCCCTAATAAGAAAATTGCAAGTATTGATAAAATCGTACATCGCTTTAATAAAATTATTTGCTTTAAATTTTTAAAAGAAACAATAGAGATACACTCAAAATACACATACAAGAAACATTTACTTGAGTAATAAAGTCTAGACGGTCACAATGTTCCGTCTGCGCGAGATATATCGGGGAAAAACATAAATGCGAGATTATTCCGACTAATCGCTCGTCGCTTTGTGTAATTGGACAGACAGCCAGACAGCGCGTTGCCGCGATACTAATATAATTAAGCTGCGGAAAAGTGGAAAGCTTTCATTAGGTTCCGTACAACAATAGATAGAAATATTACGTTTGTATAAAAACTGTTTCATGTTTCTTAAATGAGTTATGTTGTTGGGCTGGCTTTCATTATACATTATTATTTCATTATCCTGAGAGACAGTATATTTATATGCACGCAAATATTTCTAAAATTGTTATCGTATAATACGTAAAAATATGGAATTTAAATGATATTATTCTAAATTGTAGCGGATAATTTTTTCCATAATTTATATCATAGACTTAATATCATAGACCGAAATCTGAATTGTAGTAACAAGTTAACACCCACATGAAACGATAATAATGTTCAAACTGAAAGAGCCAAGGGCAGTGATAATGACTACAAACTTTTAATTGACAATACTCTTGTTAAAGTTGATGATTAAGTCGCGACTGATTTTGAAACGTACTTTGCTGACAATCCAATTTCCAGCTTAATTAGTTCTTCACGGATGCGTGCTTAAAGAAAATTTGAGCGAATGCAAAGGTGAACAATACATAATAGTTTTTACATCATTTAGGTAATCAATATGAATGTTATTTTGCATATAATATTGTTATGTATTATCTATTAATGAATAATGCATTAACTGATGCTACCGATTTTCTCGACAGGCTGATTAAAATTTATGCATTTCTCTATGGTCCATGGCATGGCATGGCATTTCTCTATGGCACATGTGGTATTGTTTCTCTATGTACGGGCGTTGGTCTCGCAATTATTGGTCAGACAATCAGGGATGCATGAAATATGCTATTATTATAAATAGCATTATATTGTATTAAACTGTTAATCTGTCGCCTATTTATTCACTATTTATTCTACTCCGCAAAGTATATATCAGTTTTGAATATCAGCAAAATTTGCTTATTACACGAAATCTCGTTTGATTAATAGTCATTTTAGTTTGGCGCTCACAACGAAACTCCTCTTGGCGTTGTGATTCAGCTGAACGGAGCAAATTATAAACTGGAACCTAAATAACGATATGCATAGTGGCCTGTTTTAAAAGTGGAATCAAGTGCAAAACTTTTTAATAAATTCAAAATTGGAAAATCTTTTAGCTTTGTAGTCCGATTCCATTGTGCTTTATCAATGAATTTAATGGATTTATTTTTTGGAAAAATTTAAATAATCGCAAATTGTTTGCCAGCTTTGTTAAAAATACTCAGGTAATGTTATATCCGAAACTAAGTATGTTTCTTCTTAAAGAATAAATTATACCAATGACCAGTATAAAGACGAACATTATTTTTAAGTAGGTATACTGTCATGAAATATCCGGGCACAGACCAAACGACAGACTAATATCTTCATATTCTAATATCTTCATCGGTATACATGACGATACATTTTACGCAACGAAGTCACAAAAGCCACTTATAGGCACACATATAATATGTATAAATAAAATTTAAGTAATTTCAAAATAATTGCACTTTTCCAAGTCCATAGCGTTATTTATACTTTACAGACACGCAAACGAGACCCTTTTTAAAGTTTTCGTCTACATGTCTGATCTTGAGATAATGCATTTAACTGTTAATGCAGCCAAATACGAAGCGAGCGTAGCCGGCACCGACGAACTATTTGAATAAATCACTTAACTGCATTCAGTAGAAGTCAAACTTTTCTCATTAAATCGTCTGATATCACGCTTGATATCATTCCAGTAATAAACGATTGCTTAAATAGCTGTAAAGGCGAGTTATCGCTAGACATTATTGTTTTACATGAATTTACATGAACTGCAGTGATTTGTACCGCTTAGCAAATACATAAAACACTGCGAGGCGTTCCGAAATAGTCTTGAGGAGTAACAGAAATCGCAGAAAGGAAAAAAAGGTTATTTTCCTAATAATTCCATAGGTTGTTTCTTATATACTACTACTTCCTTGAGTCGATTACTCCACCAACACTTGGAATCTCAAACTGTTACTGTCTTCTTCTGTTGATGTCTTCGTCAATCCATCACTTACATGAAACCTACCCACCATATGAGTAGTGTAGAGACACTAGACTAGAGAGCCATGTCTACTAACTTCAACAGTTAGTAGCAAAATGTATTTTGAAGATAACTATTTTATTTTGATTCTTGAACAAAAGCTAACAAACGCTTGCCAAATTTAATGCTTTTAAAAAAGTTTTATGTCCACATAAAAATTTAATTTAAACCTTTTACTATTTACAAAGCAGCCAAAAGTACGCAACAAAGCTTTCAAAATTTCCTCTAAAGCAAAGCGACTGTTTTGTTAAATACTTGGCAGTTAGCTCAGACAGGGACCAAGTTTGCGTAGCGGGAACGGAACTGTGAACTGCATAAATCACACAACTGCATCCAGTGACAGCCAAACTTTGTTCATTAGGTTGGCAGTGGGTACGCCTGAACTGCTCGCACATGTTATAGTGAAATAACGTGCATAAACTCCTTTGTGACAGTCCAGTTGAAATTGATTAATATTTCAGTCCTTAGGATATATGTCCATCAATTTTATTTCACTTCTTAATATTTTGTCATTTGAAATATAAAACATTGTTCATGATGACTGAATGAAGAAGAACGTCAGGTATATTTGACACTCGGTGCTTACTGCCTTCACCGTTGAAACCCGGCGTGATGATACAATAATACAATACTTGCTACAAGTTAACCAAATGTTTCACTTCATTTTATATTTCATAGCCTTGTTTATGACGTGTATGTAATGAAGGTTTTACAGGGCGTAAAAACCTGTCGATCTCTGATTTTCTACGGGAAATTCCTTTTTTTAGCTCCGTCACTTATAAAAAATTTAAGCTATGTATAGTATAACGATGTAGGTTTTATGTATATGAAGAACGTTCTTATATTGGAGACATTTCTTCTAATGAAACATTGCGAAAGCTGAGTACGAAGAAGTTAGGCCGCAGTACGGTGGACGGATCAAACAACTGAATTCAATGCAAACGAAACTTTATCCATGAGGTTGGCACACTTGTATAACCGAACTAGATGTGTAAATTTCCTTACAGATTTGAACTTTATTTATTAAATACATACTATGTTACACTTATACAATTAAAAATCGACAAAGACAACCAAAACTTTCACTAATTTTCTTACATGTAATGATTCGTCGTGATTACACGTTAACCACAGATATTAAAATAAAGCCACAATTAAATAATAATAATATTATCTTATAAAATGTATATGAGATTGATTTTTTTTTGTAAAACTCAGTGGAATAAATTGATATTATTTTTAACTTGACATGCAACTTTAAGAACTTTTAATAATTTCGAAGAATACAAAGTCTTTAAGAACATGCAATCTCTCTCCAAGTCAAGGGCTCTATTGGGAAAACGCTGCGCATTTACTCGTCTTACCTACAATAATTGTACTCTTCTTTGGTCGAATCTTTTGACTTGTGCGTCGAAACTGTTAAAAGCCATCAGATGAAACAATATAATGTGAACTTAATCCCGTAAATGTCTACAACCATTAGTGGGTGTGAATTCCCAGCTGTCATAAAACGCCGCGAAGACATCATGTTTCCACACGCTCCGTAAAATGTTAATGTTAGTCGACAGTTCCTACACAAGGTTATGTGGATCTCGCTGCTATAAAATCTCTTTTAGAGGTCCCATAACACCTCCATAGATAATGGCGCTCGGGAGGATTATAACGAGGAATCGAGACTGACTTATAAGAGTTAAAAGTAGTAATAGTGTTATTATTCAGAGTCTATTGAAATAGTTAAGCCAAGTTTAAGCGATAAGCTACCATAATTAAAAAGCATTCTTGAAGTCTATATCTAGATATAAGCTCATAATGATAGAGCATTGATCTTTTGAATATAAGGTAGTTAGAGAAGCAACAATGTACAAAAGCACCGCTACAAAGATTAGGGAGGCTGAATTGAATCCCTCTATATCTTCTTTGTTATTTTATGTCTCAATATAAATTCCAAACGATGTGTTACATTTGTATTTAGCACAAAAAGGATAAACTAAACATTTTGTCTTGTTTTATGTGCCTTTCGCTAATAGCCTTATTTTTTTATCCGGCGAAAGAAACTTAAACAAGGAGAAAGCTCTTCCTTTTAAGTGTCCAATTTAAAATGTATGAAGGTTAATGATGGATGAACGAAATGATTACATAATCTTAATTTTTTATTTGTGATAAAAACTGTTTATTTTTTAATACAAAAATATCAACAATTATTAAATTAACACATGTATTAAAGATTATCTTGTTTTATAACAGTACCAGTACATATAACTAAGAACCTATTTTATAGGTATTTACAAAAAAAATATAGCTTTTAAGAAAACAACAAGGATGATATTATTTAAAGTAATCTTTGCAAAATTCGAATGTGAAATATGAACAAGATTATATCTATGCTCGAATCTTGCCATACACGTGTCATGGCTTAGCGAATAATTCACGGGAAGGGTAAGGAAAGTCCCCGCTTTTCATTGCAACGAAGTGTTTCATTTGTCTTCCGAGGAGCGCGTGTTAAGTCAGAAAAAACTTGGTCATCTCTAACGACCATTATTTTTGTCACAGTTGAACAAATAGTCCTAACGCTTAGTTCGAAAACTCAGCAGAATTTATTTCAATGATACAACGTAATGTATCCTATTAGTGAAAAGGTTGCAGAAGTTAACTGGTATTTAGCTTTGTCAATCTTTTACACATAAGTCTTAGAATAAGTTGTTGGAGGAAGCTGTAATTAATTGGAATTATTCGTTTGGCTTCCTCCGGCGGTCATGTCAAATGAATGATGAGAGGGGAAAGAAATTTATATCTTTGTTGCAAGATGGTGTTTCATTGGACTGAGTTGTTACGTACGCAAAATAAACCTTTACCTTACAGCGTTGTCTATTTTCATTTCAATTGAACAAAGGATTAAATACTTGGTTCCAAATTAATGTTCAAAATTTTGTTCACATATTTGAGAGAGTCAATCTGCAGGCTGTTTATATTATTAAATAATACAGGCATTAATATTCAGGCCTAAATAGGTGACTTTAAAACTGTAGATTTATTCCGTAGTTAATCAATTCATACTCTACCAAAACTAATCCCGCGATGTAGTTGCAATATATTTTTTATCCGAGAAGCGAGTACGACATTGCAAAAACGACTTGAATTCTATATTCGTTCCAGTGAAGCTCATTTTGACAGTAACTTGTTTGTAAAAGTATGAGTGAGCGTTTTAAAGTTTTAAAATTTATGTTATAGTTTGAAAAAGAAAGTCCGTTCCGCTCGTCCGTCCCTAGTACCACAATACGTATAAAGATAGTAGAATTATAGTTGGATCAGCACACAGCGGCCGCAGCGAGACCTGAAAGCTTTATAAATTTTAAATATTGTTGAATCTGTTTGCATAAAATGTGTAATATGAAGCGATATACTGACCCACTTCTATTCTGCCCATATAAATAACAATGTAATAGGCATATTTGACATCGGATATCAGAATGTTTTTTGAAACGTTACCGAATACATAATACAACTGTGTACAGTATTGATATAGAATAAAGCAGATTTTTCGTTACTTTCAAACCCTTTTCCTGTCTCCGCAAGATCGTAACAGTAACAATTATGATTTTAAAAGAAGCATTGTAATATTGGTAGCCAGCCTATATTGTAGTAATACTTAGTAAGTTAGTAATACTTACTTAGTTATACTTATATAATAAATAAGAAATGGAAATGCGCGTGCTTTATGTAAAATAGTTTTGACATTATTCGAATATTTAACTTCAATTTCATTAGCCTTTGACCATGTGTTCATTGGCAACTGCCTATTTTACTTCTTCATTTTGATAAAGACTATACGAATCCAGAAGCCGCTAGGATTTTTCTAACCCACTTTATTCAATAGCTAATATAAAAATGTTACGTAGTCGTATATTGAGAGTAGGTACGTGAGTATACGGAGCGTGAGTGCGGGGGCAGATCACGTACGCGTGTGGGTGCTAGATATATTGCTTACATCCCCGAATTATCCACATAACCCAATAGAGAGGGCATTTGGCGTCGCAACAATTGCGGCCGAGTTTACGAGCGACTCCCACAATTAACTAGGCCTGGACACTTGTAATTCAAAAGACATCGATAACAGGATGTTGTGCAAAAAAACATTGACGGTATTATTTAGCGAAACAAAAGAGTGAAGACACAAATATGTATTTTCATTCTGCTTTGTTTCTGTTGTGATTATAATTACATTAATACCGTTATAGTATTTAAGGAATTCATTTGACAATTTAAAGCAGATTTTTATTTATAAACTGTGTAAACGGTACTTAGCTTATATATTTTTTGTATCCTATATCGTATGGGACAATGTGACCTGCGCAAATATTATTGGTAGGTACGACTAAATAAAAATAAATTATTCGACACATAAATGGAATTTTTAATTGCTTAATAAAATGCTGCATAATTAAACATTGAAGTGAGGCTCCCTGGATAATTCCACTTGATTCGTTTGAAACTCGAACGCAGAAGGGCGACGAATTTTTTATTAACTTACGTAAACTTTTTTACGGTTTTCATAACAAAAGGCGACCTTACCAAATAGTCGTGAAGATACAAAGCTGGTTCTCAAATTTTGTTGATTACCCTTCATGTCTGACAATTCTTCAAGATCAAAACTTGGGGTTATACGCGTTAAACAAAAGGCTAACATTAATAAACTGACCAATATCAGTGGTTAGTACACCGCATAGTAGGTAGTAGGTAATGCAGCAGTCTAGTTCTAGCTCACCACTAAACTTACATGAACTACATATATTATGTACAAGTTATCGGAAAGTTTCACCGTTCTTCTTGTACCTTACAGAACAAGGTACAAATATCGATGTTCAGTAAGGTTATTTATGCGCTTAACTGTTTGCTTACCAATCTTAATTATTTTTTATTGAATCGAAATCAATAACAAAACTGAAAATCAATAAAATAATCGTATTGGCGTCATTTTAGGCAGCTCAATGGCTTGCGTATCTAAGTATAAATATGTCTGTAGGTCTGTAAGCCTCAACGGGGAGCACAGGAATCGTAATCAAGCCGTAGTTAACATATCCTCCGTCTATTAGTATATACAAGAGTTGGAAGGAATATTTTTTCTTTTTAAAGCTAATAAATAAGTCACGCATATCTCTTTTGTATAAGAGTTTTTCAAGTAACGCCAGTCTCCTAATTCAATTGTCACATTATTTCCATGTATGTGTACGACAATCAATTGATTCGTTAAGTAGAAAAAGTCGGCCATCTAATTACATTACGAGGACGGCTGATGCGACAGGAGAGTAAATAAACGGAGTGCTGTATTCAGAGCACGCGTCGTGCCCGAGCCCGCTTATGTTTGCACATTCTAGTTAGTTCAATCACAAACGATAATAAAAACCGTCAAACAATACCTTCTTTTATATCTAAAATTTGACTGTTGCAACTTGTCAATAATAAAAGTTTTTTTGCGTTAAGAAAAAGGGTCGATTGTGTAAAAAAACAAGTATCGATCAAATTAGAGACGCACTAAATGAAGTTAATGAAAGTAGAAAGGGAAAGAAGTTTGTCAAAACCGTAGCTGATGAGAATCATTGGTCTCTGACTATTATATAAGTATGTAAATAAATGAATGGTGACTTTTTATATTGTTTTGTTTTGACGATAACATCAAGCTGTAACCGCTCTAGTACAATCAGGACCATCCTTGTTTCAGAACCCCTTCCATTTCAGTACCAAAACATATTCTATCCACATAATACATAGTTTACATAACACATATCTATATTAAGGTAAATACGAAATTCACATAAAACATAGTTTACTCGAATGAAGACTTCAAAGTATTGTTTTTATTCATAACTGTTAGAAATGGAATATCAAAATTGCACATTAAATAGAAAGAAAGCAACATAGAAGCGGATAGGACAGGGCGCAACGTAAATAGAGAGTTTAATTCAAAGCACGCGCGTTGGACAGCGCGGCGGTTGCTCATGTCGAACTGTTACTGTTACTGATGCACGCGCACCTTGTGGCTGGAAGCGGAACTAAAACGTAGCGAGCTTTTTATTTGTTTCATTACTTGCTTTGTACCGTTCAAAAGTAATATACCTTATTTAGGTGTTTTAAATTGAGAATTTATAACGTTTTAAATAATAAAACCCAAAGGTTTTATTTGTTACGCCAATTCGAAAAAAAAAAATCTGAGCAGTCAATAAGTCATCATAAGAATTTTGGGCTACTTTTAAGCGTTCAACACTATTCAAATACAATATCAACAGATCAAACTGTTATGTATGAAACTGCATAGTGGATGTCAACTGTCATCTGTCAAGCCAGTAATAAACTATCTGCGATCATAGACGGCCGCTTTATTTGTAACGTACACACCACACACATAAGCAAATACATAATAAGAATGGACGACATATCTTTAAATCCTACGACTTTTAACACGGACTACGCCCGAGTCGAAATAAAAAAGCGTCCGGACTTGCTTATAGTGCACAATGCAGCATTTAAAAAGGTCTTCACTATGTAATATCGCAACTTACAAAAAGTAAACATACTGATTTATTCAGCGCACGTAACTTTGCAGTCGGCGGTTGCTTCGCTGAAATTGTTTGATAGGGCACGCACTCATTTAATACGACGACATAGGTACTAAATATACTGAGCGTTACACGTGAGTTGTGAACATTTTATCACCCCTACATTTAGTGTAACCAATACCAAATAGGAAATCTTCACAAAAGATTTTTACAGCCTATTTACGAGTAAGACGATCAAAATGACAAAAACCGCTAACCATTAAAATGTATTACAGTGCGAAATGAATTTCTTGAGCGAAGCTATTATTAGCTAGAAGCTAGAATTAAGCTCAAAGAAATTACTAATGTCTTAGCCGAAACCACGATTTACGCAGTTCAATTTTTTTTTTATTATTTATGAGTCATTTGTTAGTAGGGTTTATTGTGAACCTCACCGTATTTAAGATCCATATCAGCTACCTATTTAGTACTGCGTAAGCTATGCTTCTGAGACAATAATGATTTATACCCACACTACAACAACCTATTTCCCAAAAGTAAGTCAAACAACAGCTACTAACACTCGTTGCAACAAAGAACTCACTGAGTAAACCTCTTTACTCGTTGAATACAATGTTACTGTTGCACTTAGGTTTATTACGCTAACTTTATACTTCAATTTGTGGTTGTTTGTTGTCACGAATTAATTTGTGGCCAGTGTAAACTTTTAAAATTGCGTTTTTGGTCCAATTATTATTTGATGTAATTGATGATTTTGCAAGAAACTTTTCACACATTTATTTATTATTATTTCATGTTATTATATGAAAGATGAAAAGTTTGGTGAGTGGTCTTCTGAAATAACTAATAACCTCACATAACTTCTTTAGAGTACCTACCCAGTTTAATCTTTGTAAGAAAATATGTGTGTCTAAACCATTTTAGACATTTTCTTGTTCTATTATTCAAAATCAGTGGCAATAATTACTATTTCTTTAAAATTATTATACATATCTTAAAAAATTACACTCTGCTAACAAAATTTTGTTGTGCTACAACATTTTAGTATTATAAATATTCTTGTGATCTTTAGTTTTCAACCTGTAAAGTATTCCCAAGTAAGCTAACGGACGATTAAACCTGTAATTTACTGTGAGCTAACTGAACCCCGTACAAATAAGGTTATTTACATACTGGCATACGTAATTTCGTTGCGTATTTCCCGGAAAAAAGCACATATGTAATATCAATTAATAGCTTAGTTACGCTGTGTCATACTGTAATGAATATAGAGCTAATAGTCATTTTTCAAATAATAATTACGAATTTACAGAGTCACCTGTTTGTTTCACTTCTAGCAAAAAACGTAGGTATGCATATTCTAAGCTAATTTCAAAATACATATATAGTTCAGTTTCAACAAGCATTTGAAGAAGCTATTTCTTTCGACACGCTTAAATTTTCCACCTACACAAGACGTTTCTAGCAGCCATCGTATTAATGCTATCTCTGCTAAATATAAATATTTACATCATCTTAAAACATTTTTTAAGAAATATTAACTTTTCTGTGAAAAAACTACATCCATTTTTACTAATTTATTTTTATGGACACATTGCCACCCTTTAAGTACTCATGTTAAAACTACTCCTATACAGTGCTTACGAAACTGGCTCTTCTGTGTACGACTTTGAGCAAATATTTAAAAACTTTCGGCGGAGTAAAATGATTCCGTGCCAATTAGGTAGTTAGCTGCATACGCTTGCCAAACATGCGAGGAGTCGCAGTGCGCTCTTATTAAATTTAAATTCAGAGCCTTTCCGCCACCTACACAGGCCTTTATAGCTCAGTACAAAATTGCCTTTAGCCAACCTTTTTACAGCATACCAGGTAAAGTAAGGTGCTCGTCATATATGAAAAGATTAAAATATATGCCAGTGATCGCGAAAACAGTGTGCATACCTCTTTATATGTAACAAATTATTTCAATAGTATTAAATACTACCGATAGTACTTATATCTTATATAATTCATTGTAATCAACCTCTTTTATAGTTTTACTCTTGGATTCCGATCTCTTCTTAGTACGATACGGATTAAATCCATTATAAAATAAAATTAATAAAAAATAAAAACTTTTACGTAACTTTTTTATTAATCCCCGCAACTACTCAACGTAATGTAGTTCTTTTTGAAGTGATATAATTATTACTTGCATTTTACTGGCAAGTTCGCTTACACTGAAACACGCCTACACGTTGCTCAATAAAAAAACCTATACAAAATTAAGGCAAGTTAACTGTTAAAAAATCCATACGAAGTAGATGAAATCTTTAAAAATGGCGTCGTAAAAAATGTAAATAGGTTCATTTTAAGCACGTATGGATACAATCTTCGGAATGTTTCATGCGATAGCAGTTTCACCACGAATATTCAAAAAGTAAGATGGTCGTAAACTCGCATCGCTTTTCAAATGAAGCGAACAAGTTTTTATAAAATAATAATTAGAGATCACATCGATATTGACGGTTTATTGGTGTTGTGCTTAAACTTACACTACATATGCTGCGGATAATGAGCCAAAATTTTACTGCTATCTTAAACAGATCACTTTTCCTTTATATATTTATTTATCTCAGTTTATCCATTACTTTGTTATTATGATTACCACCTACTACATATTCTCATCATCACCCTGGGCTGCCTGATAGACAAAACCTAACCAATGAAGATTATATATATAAATGATTTATTTTCATAGCCGAGCTAAAAGTTGTGGATTTGATTCCGTCTCAATAGAAATATTCACGCGATCATTACGAATATTTATTGGGTTTGGGTGTAGTTTTAAATTGGTAGAGATATCAAACAGACTCATTTTGACTCAATACTTTAGATTTACATACTTATCTTGAACATACAATTGTCTTTTTTCTTCAAACTTAACTTTGGCACGTGTTATAAGAATTAGCAAATGCTTTTAAAGGTTAAATCCATGGAAAAGGCTGATAGTATAAGGAAATATTTGTTAGATCAGGGTAGATTACCAAACACTCTTTCTTATCGGGTCCCTAGTCTGGAGTAGGTAGTGTAAAAACTTCATTCTTTAGTAGTTTCGACTAAAGTGCGCCAGAACCTTCTTTTGTGAGTAAAGAATAATATTATTCATTCAATATCACGGGATCTAAGTAACAAGTGTTCGATGAAAAGAAATCTTTTAATCACGTTCCTCCCCTCAAAGATTAAATCCGTATTGTTTGTAATTATATCAAAAGAAAACTAAGGATATTGTTAATTAACCCTCGGGAAGAAGACTAAGGATTAAAGGATTTTAAAAATATTTACTTCGTTTTAAAAAAATTGTTAGGATACACTGGTAATACTTAGAATACGGTAACATTTATTAAATAATGTATTTTAAGTTTTAATCTTTACTTATAACTCTACTAAGGAACATACTTCGCATATTCCCTATGCTTATTAGTTGCTTCCATCTATGCCTTGTCAGACTTCCTGGCTCTTTCTGCTACAATTAGAAAAAAGAACGGATTTATAGAGATACAGTAAGATATGTGATGTTTGAATTTAAATTACAAACGTGCATATCGAATATTTATAGAAAAGAAAATTGTTTTAAGACAGATACTAAAGTCTTTTTATAACTGAATTTTTCTACAGAACGAGAAAGTTTTCTAGCGAAGTGCATCCGTAGATTTCCGAGTATCCGTAATCCGGTTTTTATAATAATGGCGCAGTTTAAACGCCCTCCTGCAGCCATTAACGAACGCTCTATAACTTTAAACTTTACGAGTATCCTCTAACATCAAGATATACGACAAAATACTTTTAAAGTTTTACAGCTGTGTTAGTTCTCATTAAAGATGTGTATTTAAAACTTCTACAACACACTGTGATGAAAATACTATCCATTTTATAAAATTTGTGACATTAGTTATATATTAAATATAAGTGTATGAAGTTAATTAGAATTTCATAATTAGGTACAAACTAAATAATTTTAAGCTATGCCATTAGAATTTTGACAACGCATTATAATGTATACAGTACATTTTGTAAAATGATATACATCTAAAGTGTATTTCATTCATTCGTCTGTCATAATTGATCGATGAAAGCAATACTACTTAGTACTGTTAATATACTCGAGGTCAAATAAAACGGGTCGATGACGAAAATGCCTTGCATTGCAATGCAAATTCTCCCTTATAGCATTGAAATTTTTATTGCAGCACAGCCGACATCACTTCTGGATACAAGTTGACCAAGCCGAGAGAGTACACCAAATTCTCCCTTAACATCATGTAGCAGCTACCTCGTCAGGATAATCAATGAAGATAATGGCGATAGTCCATAACTGTCACGTTCTAGAAAAAGACTGTTACGACTTCACTATTTATTTATTTTATGACATCCATAATGAAAACTTGATCGGAACACATTTTGAAATATATACGTAATTTTTTTAATTGTTATTAGGTATACGAGTATGGCGTACCAGCCTGTCACTACAAAACTGATGTCTCCAAATTTTCGTGTTGTTTTATTAACTGGTAATTTATCTACAATATACAGATTTATTTATCCCGCTAGTAGCTCTATTATTTTAATACTAGTTTTTCATACTGATTTTAATTTTTTGTCAGCGAGTGTATTATTGTTCAAAAATATACATATGTACATTTTAGTATGTAGAAAATTGGCGTTCACTTCACAATGAAAGTAAAACCATGAATATGTATGTCATAATGACATTCGAATATTATGACTTATAAAGTATGGCCACCAGTGACAATATTTTAACAAATGATTATTATCCAAGAACTAAATAGAAATCCTTTATACATTTAAATATGAAATAAGATTAATTTCGGCCGCCACGACTCATAATGAATTAAATTTGAAAGGAAAAAGCTTACCCTACTTGCCCATTTCCTTTCCAAGGTTTCGTTACCTAACTGTACAATTTTTCATAATCTGTTCGGAATAACTCTATCGTTGTTAAGTTTTCTCTCTTAAATATTACCTTTACAGATTTGCATAATTTGGCATTATTGTTGAGTTAAAAGTCCGCGAATATATTTACATCTCAATTTCGTAAGATATGGATATATTTTTATGTTTATAGTACCCACGCATACTAAATGCTTACCAACAACAAACTCAAGCACTTTTCTTAATCCTCTTTTCAATCTCTCCACTGTTAGACACGAGTCTCCTCTTATAAAAAGAAAGTTTATGACCATAGTCCACCATGTTGGTTAGGGTTGAGCTACCAGACATAATGTCTCTATATGAATTATTTACAGATTAGGCTATCCGAATATTCTCCCATGTTATGCCAAGCTGTATGTCAAGCGTTGCTACTTACGAACAAAATTAAATAATTCGTTGCCGCTCCGGATACAGGCATGCCATACAACATCAGATGTTATGTAGCTACGTTATCATGAAATTTAAAATTTAGAATCGGATGCGAAATCAGAACATCTGCAATACGAGTATGTTTAATATTGCATTCAAGAATGTCGACACCTGCGCTTCTCTCGTGCCACGTGAATTCGTGACCGGAGAGCTGAATTACGAATTTCTTGATGTACCCAGTTTTATCTCGATGCAACTAAATGTATGTGAATTGTAAATAATAGAATATAATTGCCTGTTACCCATTTATGATGGAAGCGTTTTAAAACTAAGACTATATTAATGTTGTTATATCGCAGTACCTACGATCTACAGAATTCACTTATGATAACGTGAGAAAGTGTACAGCCGGCACGAACGGAAATAGAAATAGGAAGCCACAAAAAAAATTGCAGCCCTCTACCAAACAACAGAGGAACGGGTATATTTTATATTTACTCTTTTCGACAAAGAAAATGTTTTGAAAGTAGTTACTGTCCCATTTTTTAGATGCAAAGGTTTCTTAGCCCCTACATTCAATTTAGCGATGCGAGATACGTATCTAAGCTTACAGCTGTTCTAAGTTCAATTACATATGTATCAGTACTTCCTGAACGGAAATTACAAGGAATAAGAAATGTATAGTTACCTACAGTTCAAAATAATACTAAACTTACCTAGTTGAAATTCTTTTCGATGTTAAACTACTTTCTACGTAATGATTTCAATTAGTTTTAATAGATATTTATACTTAGGTGTCTTCCTTAATACATAGATAATTAGTCAGTATAAATAACAATAGGTAAAATCAACAGCAAATATGAAAATTATTAACTGCTTTACTAACATGCTAGAAGGTAGGTACCTACAACCTCGAATACCTACTCGCTTATCACTTATATTGATATGTACCCTATATCTCGACTCATTCAAGTTCACAAAACGGCATGCAATTATAGGAAAATTAGACGTGATATAATGGAAACAAAATCGTCTAAACGTAACTTCACGCCTGTATTCCCCGAAGGGGTAGGCAGAGGAGTGTAGAACACCCCCACATTTCACCAGTTACGTTTAA
>DWEM01000927.1:0-16157 GCA_018245935.1 Agara belti belti
CTTCGTCCCGCCACCGCCGCAAAAAATGTAATTATTTACGACATCACTAAAGAAACCTCAAAAATAACAGTATTTCTCTACTATATTATTGATGTTATTATACATATAAACCTTCCTCTTAAATCACTCTGTCTATTAAAATAAACCGCATCAAAATCCGTTGCCTAGTTTTAAAGATCTAAGCATACATAGGGACAGACAGCGGAAAACTACTTTGTTTTATACTAAGTAGTGATTGTAGTTTTTTTAATCTATTATATTCTGGTTCATCTACTTATCTTTATCTCTCATCTTTCCATCAAACATCATCATCATCATCACATTTAAAATATGTATTTGGGCATTCAGTGTGCAAATCTTTACTCTATATTTGCATCTCCCTATGTTACTGGGGTAACTGAGGTTTCCAGTAAATTCACGAAAGGAGTCTCTGAAATCACAATCAAAGGGCCGACCAATTTACAAATAGATATATACCGTATATTTTAATTCTTATTAACTTATATCTATAGCAAATGGTGCATTAAGATTCATGAGTTAACCAGCAACCCTATAAGTGTACCGACAGATCCAGTACCTAATCTGTGTTGAATTTGCAATCGTGAAACGTGACTGTGTGTCCTACAGAGAATCGACAAATCACTCCTTGTAGTAATTAAGGCCGTACATAACGCGATGTGCATTAATATTATTCCACATTGCATGCACCTTCGCACATAAATTGCTCGACTTTTAGTACACCGCTTATGCAATAAATAGCTGATGCAAATCAGAAAGGCGCGTAAATTAATATGTTTTCAATCTTAAACGTTATCTCTGCAGAGAAAACTGTAGGAATAAAAGATAATTATTATAAAAAGTTATAATAAAAAATATATTGTAAGTACACATGTATTGAGTAAGTACTGTGACCTCACTCAGTAGGTACAATTTGTTTTAAACCGAGGCTTTTTGGACATCATTTATTTGCGAAACACGTTATCTCAATGTAGTCAATTTGTTGTATTCCTATAAAAATGGCGTATATCAAATGAATATTGATAATAATTAAAAATCATTAGCAACACTTTTTTTAGCGGCGACTTTACTAAAATTCAGTAAACTATACTCTCAATATTAAAATAACCATATACATGCTGGCATTGCATATACTGCCTTCAATAAAATACGTTAAATCATCTCTTTTACTACAGATGCCTCGCAATAAACGACGTGTGCTCATTCTTTTCTGCTATTATAACAATAAACTCTTCATCAATGTAAGTAGACTTAATTGGATATTATACAACGTAGTCTCGCAATAACAAATTATAAACAATACCCGCCTTGTGCTGACAAACTGTAGGTTGACCTTTCTCTTGCGGAAACGTTTACCCTATGAATTTAATATGAATTGACACGCCGTAAATACGTAAATGTAATCGTCAATGTCCACGAGGAACGTAGAAACAACAGTTTCGCCACGTCAACATTATTTCGTATTACAATTACAAAACTGCCTTTATCTTTTAAAATTATGAAATATTTATACAGCACCGCTGTCTATAGATTCGTCACGAGCCTCTAATTTCTGTTTCTCGACTTGATTTACTCGAAACGTTATCAAATGCAACGTACTACCGAGACATTAGAACAACCAGTTTATCGCATTATCAAGAACGTACGTAACACATACGATGCAATATATTGTACTGGGAATCGATAATTTTGTAATATTTTATCGACATTAACAAAGAGCAACACAACTTTCCTTCTTTACTACTATTATCGTTTATTTAGTTTTACAAATATTTATATGCTTGTAAAAGTCATGACAAAATTAATCTGGCTGCACGTTGGCACTATATTCGTACTCTACGATGCATAGATAACTACAAATATTACATATGTTCCAAAATCTTTTCATTTACGTGATAGTATTACAACAAGTAGTAGTTGTATACGCCAAAAACTTGACCTACCAACGGCAGAAAAATGCGGCAACAATGCGATGTTATGTTGCCGCTTGGACAGTTAAGTAACAGATGTGAACTTCGCACTTCACCGCCACCACCAGACACCGCGTTGCGAAACAAATCTAATTGCAGCTAACTTTTTCACATGTAACAATATATGTAATATTCAAACTAATGAGTAACACAAAGGCATATATATTACTTCTTAAATTGCTTTGATGTTACTGTAAGTCGTTGGTTATAGAAATAAAATAACAAAAATCAAGCATGACCCTTATAGTTCTAAGCTAATAATAAGTTTATTTAGTACTCCAAATGACATAAATAGTTTGTGTTAGATCGTTAACGTTATAAAATATTAAATTAAATGCGATTGTTCACAAAGCTTCTCTTCTATAACATTAGTAAGGGGCCTCATGGCAGTGAATGAAACTAAAAACATTTTTTCTTTGGCCTATCGCTACTTGGATTAGTAACTTGACCTTAGCCTAAATACTTGAAGTAGTACGATTTGTTTACAAACAACCATCTAACCGATGTAATGATCACCTCACCTGTTTTTATATGAGTAGATACTAGAAGGAAGGTTAGTTGAAATTGTTCGAAGACTAATAAGTAATTATAATTATTATAATCTGTCATTGATAGAATAGATTCGATACATTGCTACTCTATTAGAAAAAATTAAGCTATTCAATATTTCAGTACAGATTATAGGGTAGGTATGTATATCTGTCTATTTATTTATTAATAAATCTGCATGACGATATAAATTATTATTTCTACCCAATGACCTAGGTTACACTGTAATGGTCCAATTAAGTGATACAGTGAACGCACGTGAAGTGTCGATGCACCCGCTGTTGCAACAAGATCTACCTGAGACACATTTATTATATCTGGCTTTAACGAGTATTTTCATATATTGTCTTTCGTAAATCCAACGACTTAGAACAACGACGAATGAACGACTTTACCTCAGTACGTCAAAGATTTATTTTTTTCAGTTTCTGACAAAAACAATAATTGTGTAATAAACACTGCATCGCCTTTGTTTTAAATTATTGTTTAAAAACGAAAAAATTAAACTCCTGTTTGCCTTATTTTCGCTATATGCTCAACTTAGCCACAATTATCTCGATTGCCAATTTTCGGTTCTAACAAATTTCTTCTGTCGTGCTATTTGTCTATCAAATTCCAATGTTATTTCGTATATTTAAAAAAAATATAATTAGTTCGTAGAAATATAAAAACATTATAAAAGAACATAAGTTTATTATACCATCGCAGCATGAAGAAACTCGAGCCCCAGGGTAGAAAGCAATTGTACGAGTACTGTATCAACCGTATTCATCAACAAAACGTTAAACATGGGATGGGTAAAATAATGAACCAAACCATTTGGGTTTTGAACACGTTTTGTTTCTACATAACATATAATATGTTGGAACTGTAGATTTTTCTCTCTAACCGCAAATTATTTATTCCATAACAACATAGTTGTATTTATTTAATAAAGTCTAAGACATTTAGTCTTATACTTTTAGCTACGTAATATCTATAAGGAAGCGATTATCGTGACACACATGGAATAAAATAAAATGTAATATAACTGAAATTTAGAAACAATTAATATTTCAAAAAAAATTACGTAAATTGATTTGTTACATAATTAATTAACAAAAATTAGGATCATAGTTCGAGAATACAAAGGCTGAATAATATAACGTATTTCAAGGCAACTATTCCCTACTCGTAATCCAAAACTCTAGGTATATTATTCTTTATTTGCATTAAGTAGTTTCTAAATCATACGTTACCTTCTGAAATCTCAAGTTTATGGACTGTATCCTAACAAAAGATGGTATGCTCCAGTTACTGTTCAGCACATTTAATTAGGTACGTATATATTTTTTCGTTCATATTCTTGTCTCTATACTCGTATTATATTTCACAATTTAATAATTTTTAATTCGCATGCTCCTCGAATAGTAAATTTTTAGATTTAACATATATGTGTTTTTATTTTTCATATTTCATGAATGACTACAAAGTTATGTTAATTACTATGGTTTCAACTTCGTAAACGATAATATTAAAATAAATGTTAAACATTGTCTTCAAGTTTACCGTTAAGATCATATCGTAGTTTATATCAAATCCACAAGTGTAAAAATTCCGTGCCAAATGTACTGTTTTGACAGAATTACAGTTGTATAAAATAACGGTGTGATGTCTCTGACTCACTTTTTTCCCCGACTATAATTTATCTTGACAATATTATCAGCCATAAAACGAGGTAGTTCGCTGTTGTTGATTATTTTTATCCTCAATTTTTTACAGTTTTTTTTTGCCGGTGCCGAGTAAATGTTGATAGTAGTAAAAATATGTAATTTATCGAGAGGGCGGGCGGGACGTGCCGCTCGAGTGCACTGGCGCGACTCTTCTTCATTTCCTCGTTACGCGCTTACTAACTAGGAAGTAGGTAATCTGTAAATAAGCGTTGCTTCGTTACGCTTTTCTACTAATATACTTTTTACTACTTTTTACTTACAGTAAATTTCTTACGTCACTTATCAATGACATAACTTGATTTCTCTACCAAAGATAAGTAAACAATACGTCCGTCGAGGCGAATACTTCGCTTTCAATTGACGACTTTATATTCTGTAAAATTAATTAGCAGGCTAATTGTTTGTGAAATTGGAGACAGGGCAGTCAATGTCTTTGGTAAATATGAAAGTGCTATTACGGCTGTGATGATTTGTCTAATACATTGAACTAATATCTTAAGAAAAACTCCGCTTTGCACCGATAAGAAAGCTGTTTTCGTTACCCGAGTGAAAGAAAGAAATGACTTGCGGTCTCTTTCGTTCTCGCTTTCGTTCAACTTAGGTTCAGAGGTGTGCGACGCGAGAGTGTGCACAGGTTTAGTTTTCAGTGATCGCGCGGCGACGGCGCTCTCTGCCGGCGACCTCCGGCCTTTCGCAACTATTCAACAGCGTGCGTTTCCTAGTGCTAGTGATGTGCTAAGCGTATCCGTAGTTAACCTCTCGTTTTGAGTGCAGCTGAGGGCGTGGCAAGGACTTTACACTGTTAGCCGGTACGGCAGGTAATTAAATTCTACCTTGTATAATGCATACCGATTAAAGTTACTTACACTTGAGCAACGCCATACGAAACGACACACAGCCCTAGGCTAATATCCTTGTCCTCAATGGAATTCAATCGAAATAGGAATGTATTTAAATTTAACATTAAGTACTTGTACATTTATCTTTTTTTTACGTTTAAATTATGGAATAGTCATTTGAATTTTAATGCTGCAATATACCGCGAAAATTTGTGTGCGCGTTGAACTCTAATGTAGGATACATACTCATAATAAAAAGTGTTACGCTTTGTAAGGAAGTTCTTGTCAGTAAATGTCAAATACAGCACTTCAGCACAGTAATATTAAGTAGCGTCGAAGGCATTTTTGTTATGTAACGGTTATTCTGCTAAGACACAAGTTCTAAGTAATCTTTCAATGGTTTACATACCATAACATAAAAAAAATAGTATATGGATTCCTCATAGAATTACAATGAAATGAAGTAAACCAATTTTCTGTGCAACCATTAATGATTTCAATCAAATCGTATTGAAATAAATCGAGAACTAGATGTTGCTTCGTATATATTTTATTACAATGTTAACTTGCAAATCGAGCGTCGTGCAGACAAATTCAGACGATCGAATTCTGTTAATATGTAAGGCGATTGAGGTAATAATTTGATTCTTATTACCACATTTCTAATCATTTGGTCAGTGGTTATTACCAGCTGAAATTCTCACTTCGATCTAACACCAGATTACATTACAAAACCAATCAACCGCGACTGTTCTAACGCAGTTTGGTCAAATCGAATTACCAAAATAATTGCATATCTGCGACGTATCCGAATCGAAAGTATATTTTGATGGTACTTGTTTCACCTCGAGCGACAAGTGGCTTGGACAAGAAAATATTTATTGGTAGTTTTTAGACGGAGCGTTGGGAATACCGTACATTTTTTAAAAAAGTCGCGCGATCTCAGCACCTAATTACAATGACATTAAGTTTACTGTGTTTAACGTATGTATGACGATGTTACCGTAATCGACAGCCAGAATAAGTTTTGCTTACAATATGAATAAAAAGAATAATTCTTATTATGAAAAGTCAACAGTAACAACTTAATATTGTAACACTTAGACACAGAACAAATAAATGTGCTCTTCGCACAAATATTTGTCCTGGATTAGAGTCTAACCGATCTCGGGTTTAGCAGTCGGGTCCTCTTTAGACCAATAATCCAGTCAACAAAACAACAACAACAGTTTTAAGAACGATAATGGGACTGTCAATTCACAACAACAGAGCGAGTGTCGCTTATAGTCGTTGAAAAACATTTGACGTACGTCTGTTATGTTTGGGCCAACATCCTTTATCGCTTACACGTGGATGGTGGACCTTTTGCCTTACTAATATGTAAGTCGTACGTCAACGTCTCTCGAGAATTGTTTTTGTACAAATTTGCGAACTGGCGTGACTTGGATAACAATTTGAGTGGGTCTGGTATTCCATTTCATGCTCAACTATATGTTATTTATATAATATTGGAACCAGGTATCGAGCGCTCGTATAAATAGATTTCATCGCTTTTACCTTGTATTAAGTCAGAGTCAACGCACTGTAGAACAGCGAAATAGTAAAATTGGTCGCAAAACGCGTAAAGGTCAATATGGAATTACATAAACATAAAATGATATCATTGAATGATGTTTATTAACGTAAAATATTACACGTATAATCAATGACTAATGCTCTCTCGTACATCAACGTAGGTACAAAAATTGTTTAAATTTTCATTATGTAATTTTAAAACTACATACGTTCATCATATAAATTACATATTAAGTATTTTGTTTTAGATTTTGTCAATAAATCCTGACTAGTAATTTTTTTTCCTTAATACAAATACATATGTCCAGAATTCCTCTCTGCATTATATACTTTGTCATTCTTATTATTATTCCATCACACTACGTCCCTAACGGGGTAGGCAGAAAGCACGGAGTGCCAAATATCTTATAAACCTGACGCATTTCTTGTACTTTATAGTCAGTTATCTAACAAATTGAGATTAAAGAGAGTTGTTCCATAGTATCCTGTAATCTAGCGGCTGTTCAACTATTCTTTCCCTAAAGAATTAAAAATATGGACCTTCCATCAAAATGACTAAGTATATGGTATGGAAACGAATAGAAAGATCATCGTTTACAAGCGGCAGCACAGTGTCCACTCGATTTGGATTGCAAATCTGTAGTCGACGGAGAGCATCAATCAACCTGCTATCAGTCCGTTTGCCTGTTTAATATATTCAGCGTAACAAGACAAATAAGTCTTTGACATTAAAAACGACATAATATATTTTTATTTGTTCCAACCTAACTTCGTTTTTTTTAAATCATTATCTGAATAACCTTGAGGCGCGACATACATTCAATTAGTGTAACCGAATTCGTTTATGCAAGCACGACTTGCGGGTTATGAGCTATTTACATATAGTACGCCTACGCTAATTTTATTTCGCTAACTATTAGATAAAATTAATTGATTAATTAATTATTCATTTCAGTATTTAAATAATTCATTATCAGTGATTATTCGCATATTATACTATTAGCATATAGCTTAACAGAAAAAAACATTATTTTTCATATGTCAACATTTCAATTATGAATTTATTTTGATTTACTCAATTTAATGACCCAATTAAGTTCCCAGCTTTACTTCATTTACAGATCTCGAAACTTTGAATAATATACAAATAGTTTTATTTTTTAATACAAAACAATTTCAGAAAAGAAATTTTACACATAGGTACCTAGGTACCTACATAAGTTGAAATAAGGGTTTGTTGCAATCAATTAATTCCTAATTCAAAATGGCAGATAAATAATGATAAGTTTGGCTCTTTAAAAATTGATATGTATTATAAAATTAATAACAATTTACGTAAACACAGTATCGTTTAAATCCTATAGTTACCTACTCGTAAAAACGTCTTTAGAAGCAATCTAGGTACCATACAATAAACTTCGATTGAATGATCATTTGTAATTGTTGAAATAATTCGTATTGAGTAAGTCCATTGGGTACTCGCCTCTTTGCCCAACAAGGGGAGCATTTGTTCACGGTATCCAACATCTCCGTCTCGGTTGAATCGACACGAAACGTCTGTCTTGTGTTGCCAGTCCTTGCCACACAAAAGTTGCGTTCAAAATAATCTAAATAAATAACATGTGTAATTTTAAATTACACTTGTAATTTTGATGTAACCTGTATTTGGAAAGTGATACAAAATCCATGTCCAGTTGGCATAGGGTACCACTTAGTTTTTAAAAAATATATGCAAAAATTATTCAGCCGTATTATTGGCACGTTTTCGCTTTGCATTTAACACATAATAATTTATACATTATAGTGCACTTAAAAAAAATAGTTTTTAACGGAACTCCTAATCGACATTCAAATATTTTAAAACTTACTAAATTATACAAGCATAACTCGTAACACAGTACCTACTAAGTGCGCGTTAACAGTAGAATTATAATTAAAATATGTTTTTCCCATGCATTTGCAGTCTATTAAGACACGTGATTTGATAGTCGATTGAATGAATCTTGGTGGATTTCATCGTTAGAGCTATTGTGTGGCTTCGGTTACGTTGGGATTGGCGGTGTCAAGCCATTGTAAGGCAGCGTTGTAGGTACTACGCTCTCCCACCAGGTTTACTTAGCGTCTCGTACAATGCGTTACAATTTCTCACGTACACGCTGGCTATTGTAGCCGACGGTAATCATAATCAGGATTTGCATGTTATGTGATAAGCACCATTGTTTTTGTGCAGCCATCGGACACCGAAGCACATTTCGGTGGAGAGGAATAATGAATTTAACGACAACAATAGCTCTAAAAAATAAACAATAATCAAATAAGTTGCAGTGTAGTTGCATCAGATTTTAATCGCGCTTGTGACTAGAAATTTAGAATAAGGTTGTGCAAAGATTTGCTTGCTCGGTTGTGTGTAGGCATTTATTATATACTAACAAACACAAGGTACAGACAAATAATTGTATTTATCGAAGACTTATAAAATATTTGTAGTCAAAGAAGAATTTCGCGCAAGGCCTGCGGTGACCGATGTTGACCGGTCGCTCTTGCGCAAATCTCCCATGCATACTCGTCTCGTTTACTTTTTAATTTTCCTCGTATTTACTTTTTATGTGTTAATGTCAACGTCCTTCTATGAGTAGGAATATTTAAGCTGTGAACCATTTATAGTAATCCACGCAAGAACATCTGCTAACGACAAGTTTCGAAACTGATAATTGTTACCCGCACGCATACCGACAACCACTTAGCAGCTCTGATACTAACTCGGTGAATACCTACAGCCGCGACTTTTAAATAAGCCCTAATTGTGTTAAACATGTTTTATTTCTTCTTAATTTTTCTATAAAATGTAGTGAAAGTCATCGTATATTATATAAGAATATTTGAAGCTCAGCGCCATTCTGTTAAAAATATTAGTTTTGCAGAATTATAATAAGTACCAACCTACTACGTACCATATTTATGCCTTGTAAATATTAATTAATGAATTCCATACATTTTGCCAAAACTTAAAAATAAATGAATTATTTTACACATTTCAGCATTTAATTTACCTGTTAAAAAAGATTGATTTATTTTATCGTGTCAATCACCGCAGTCATCTATTATCTTAAAATCGTGACGAAGGAGATAATACTTCGATAGTGAAGGTCCATTAGCGTAATTGGTAATTATAGAGGTTTATGGCGGGCGATTGCAAACGAATCATAGTTTACTGATGTCTTAATTCGAATTGAAAATTAAAACTTAATATCCAATAAAGTAAACCTGTAGTGTTCTGCTGACTATGATCTTAAGAGCTAGCTGACTAAATTAAAAAAAACAACTATAAGTCACAGTTTAAGTAAATTAAACGTATTTGATGAATATTATATTTTTACCGGATTATAACAAACTTGCTCCATATATCTTCGTCGCTCATTTCCACACAGTTCGGTAACCCCTATTCCAATCAAATTGTATTTGAATTCACTTGCATTCAGAAAGTCGATCGTCACTAATAGGCACGAACGCCAGACCGGGTCCTGACGACGGACCGGCTTAAAGATGAAGGCCGTCTTTTGCAACTCCACCGCACTTAAATACCTGGCGCCAGAAGGCTTATACAGCGTGGAATATTTTTACCGACACTGAAAATTAGTATTACAATGGAGATACAAATAAAACACCGAAACTTTTTATAGCCGTTTTTCCACTGAAGATTACATAACAGTACGATCGCAAGAATACTATGTACAAGATTCATAGGCAAAATATATTGATTCTTCCGTTGACATTATGACTAGTTTTATAAACGTAGATCATGAATAAAATGCTAATAACTTTTTTTGCAATAAAATTAAGACACTGCGTTTAGTTTCCTAATACATTGTCAGATTTATGAAGCCATTTTATTTGTCACGAAATAACTTTTGTTATTCTTTTGAAATCGCTAGAAAAGATAACTGACGTATGAAACATATCTAAGGAGCTAATGACTACTCGTACAAGAAGGTCTTGTCGCATAAAGCAAAATAATAGCGCACAGTTGGTAAGGAATTGATGTAATATTCAAGTTATCAGTTTCGTTCCATCTTTACGTTCTCTCTACTGATGGCCTATGCCAAATAGGTTATCTCTATTATTAATTTAACCACAGAGCTACTATTACAACATATCACAGGGAATCTTTAGTCTTATTAACATCCAATAGACCCTATTAATACGTTGCAACGGACGATACTGGTAGGGAGTAAAATGTCGATACATTTAAAGTTTTGCGTAAACCTGTTTTTCCATAGAATTTACCTCGGTACCTATGTAAATTTGATTTCACTGTCAAAATTACTCCGCTTAATCGATCTCCGTATGATGTGACGATTTATTTAATGTGCACTAAAAAGTTCATAAATTGCGTGTAGATTGTAATATTTTGTTTCTGTATGTGCCAGCAACCTTAACAATATCTACCTCACGTTTTCACCATTAACGGAGAATGACTGGAAAAGAGCGAAATTAACCATTACATTTAATCTATAGTTTTAACTTACAATTCGAAATAGAATTAGAAAATAAAAGGATTAACGATACGTGTACCTATGTAATAAATATGAACGTTTAATTAAGAATCAGTGAACGAAATGAGCTAAAACATTTCAACCAGATATGCTCTTAAGCGATTTTATGTAATAAACGTGCGAATATGTATAATAAATATGCATAAGTAATACATTTATTGAAGAAGATCATGGAACATTAAATTTACAAAATTGCATATTTTATCGCCTCACTGGGACGCATGGCGTTACATACAACCATTTAATCGTTATGCTTGCTTTTTAATGAATATTTATTATCGACTGTAAGCCATATTTAAATGTAAAACGCAAATTATTATTTTTACCATTATTATTATCAATCATATGAATGACATATTTAATAACACCAAGCACAATATGATATTTATGTACATACCAACTTAGCCATAAAATTAAAATAATGATTAAGTATAAAAAATTTGCTTAGTAATGAAACGTAAATATTATTGGTATTCTTGAAACATCTATTGAGTCTAGCGGAGAGCATTCCAAACCGTTGCTCTAGTTTCTAACCTTTCCGTACGGTTATCTCCTAGTCTGGTATAACCAGGTTCTGTTTTATATTAAGACAATGCAGCATTCCGCAGCAAATCCGGATCATTTGAGGTGATTTAGAGTGCACTAGGCGAATGTGCGTTCCTTTGTCTCATATTGAACACACGTCCGTGTAAATTCCTCTATCCTCTTGGCAACGAAACATATTCGCAATTTCCCACGAATCCACATCAATCTGTCTGTTGAATCTATGTAAAACGTTCCAAGAATATAAATCATACATTACAGAAGCAGGTTCCGTTTAGTTCGGCACTCGTTTCAAAATGCAAAATCTATCGCGTCGTGGAGAAACTTACGTATATAGTTATGACTATTTTTAATGTTCATTGGATTTTCACGCAGACATTAGAACGATTTTTTACATAGTTGTAAGTACTGTGACAAAGTACATTTTTTATTTTAAAATAACTTAGTTTCATATAATCAAACCCTATTCTATCAGAGCAGTCTCGTCAACTAATTTACGTTCTTCGACTGCACACGTGTTTTCTGTCGCAAGCGAAAGATATCCTGCACAGTCTCAGCATAGTACAAATGAGGAAGAATGTACAGCGCAATTAGAAGGTTAGGTATTCATCTACAGTCGCATACGACAGTCCTACAAGAGTAGCTGCACAGTGCACATCTATGTGTTTCTCAATCCGAAAGATGGTCAACTACAAATACCACTTGATACGCGAAGTTCAGTCCTGTATCTATAGTTACCTGTACCTGTAACTATGAGTACACAAGCATGTCCCTTAGTTTTAGTCAAGGTTGGGCATTAATGTCAATGAACTGCAGTAACCACTTAACATCAAGAGGCCAACATGTTTGCTACTTGTACAACATTAATATCATCATAATGACCGAAAGGTCTACGTGGTACAATTAAAGATTAAATCGGCACAATGATAGTTAAATAATGCCATGGACGGTTGTTAGCCTGAAGCTGTTACGAAAAATATGTTGCAACGTAGATATTGGGCTGGACAAAAGCAAGTCTAGCCTGAACTACGATGACCTACTTACAATATTGGTTCAAGTCAGTGAACAGAATTACACACACATCCACACATTATACACAGCCCATAGAATTAGACATGATTTTGCGGAAATCCATTGTTGTAATATCACAACTGTTGTTATTTTTTGTTGAAGTTATTTTGTTTGTTATATATGTACATATATTATATTGTAATGTTCGTATGGAACCACAACACTAAACATGAGAAGTTGCGTTTACACCGTTGTAAATAATTAACTGAAACCAATTGGACAGTTCTAAAATGTCCAAGCACTTAAACCAGTTCATAAACGTTAACTGTGCAGGCAAAGGGGTCTATCACGCGATTACTACTACATACTTGCAATTACGCACAAATTATCATCATCAAAATCATCACGTGAATTAAAAACATAAAAAATACACAATTTGTAACATATTTTAATGTTTTCGTATCGTGTTGCTACGGCAAACTTAATACGGTTGTTAACCTATGTTAAGAACTTATGCATGTATCTTAAGCTAGTTCTTTTAGTAAAAAATTAAACTTTAATAACTTCGTTAGTATAACTACTATATTGGACGATATGTATTTTGATCATCTGCAATCAATAGGAACACAAACGGGAAACACAGTTGCGGGAATTTTAACGTTATATACATAGATATATATATATATTATCAGTATTAACTAATACTAACAGTACTAATACTTACATAATATGACTTGAACTGTTACTAACCTATTGTTACAGTTGGCTTTGATATGATCTGCAGATATCCTTAGCCACTTGTGACTGCAGCCTACTCAATTACCATTTTGTATACATAAAAACTAAGTTGTCCGCCATCTTGTAGCGGCGGCCATCTTGGATTCACAATAATATTGAATATGGATAATTGTATTGTCACTAGAATCAAAGGCGTATACCAAATTTCAGATCAATCGGTTAACGGGAAGAGGGTTAAATTTCAATTACTGAATTTGACCCAAACAAACAAACAGGGTGAGCTAAATAAAACCGTTTTGAAAAGTAACTTACTGGTAAATTAGTATCAAACAAATATGAAAGTCAACTTGTGTAGTTTTCGCTGCGAAAAAATTATTCCGGTCATACTCATAAATACGTTGCTACACCTTAGGTCTTGGAACCCATCATGTCTTAACCCACTTACCATATTGGTACTTAAAAGTATAATCACTACTGCTTTGCGGAAGTACTAACGACGGCAGTAAAGCTTTCGTAATCGAGTTTGACTTCATAAATTTGCTACTACCATATAGTATTTATACATTTGTACTTTACACGACCATTATGTCAATTTTATAACATTGCGTTTCCCTTGTTGCAGGGTGTACAGTATTGCGCCGTCGGCGACGACCACAGAGGAGTATAGTGAAATTTTCCGTGTAATAATGTGGTGTGTACGTACCCTAGTTGTTAGTTATGCGTTAATCTTGAGACCGGGTTGTGAAATGAACAGTGAAACGCGTCTGTGACCAGTCAAATGTACGGAAATGAAAAGAGAAAAGTACAAGAACATTCTTCTAGAACTACGGTAAGTGTTATTACTAATGTGTTTTTGACACGTCGCATTTCGTACAGTGTAAGATCGCACATAGTAAATATTAATGGTTAATGTGATTTTAACTGTTATAGATATTTTCAAACAATTTATATATTGGTGAAATCATTATTAAACTTTTACGTCTAAATACTGGAAATAGGTTTGTCCTGCAAGAATAGAAGTCTGGCTCGAAACATACATACGGCCAGCTGCCAACTATGGATTACAATATTCATAAATGTATAAACTCTTATAACACTGAAATTTTAGCTATGTTTGGTATTTGCTGGTGCTACGGTTTGGGACGTTATGAAGACATATTATCATGATTCAACACGTCTGTCTACACATACCGAAAAGATAGGCTATGTCGCAACATCGTTCGATTACCTATAAAATTACTCATAAATCAACATTAATGTTACGTCAAACATTATAACGTATCGCTAATACATGAGTGGAGTTCAAGTAATCCAAGTAGCGTAGAGTATTTCAGACCGGAGATTATATTAACTACATTAAGTAATAATAAATTATGTTATACAACTCAAATTCTACGAAATAACAACTCGGAATCTTTAGGAGCGCGCGTGTGGAAACCACAAAAGAACAATTACAGTGGTATAAGTAGGCAACTGAAATGACATAAACATTTTTTGCATATGAATATGTGGGTGAACCCCGTGTCGTGCTCAAAATGACTATGAATATGAATTTATAATAAGGCACCACATTACCATATTGCGTATAGTTTACACAAATGTATGCATTAACGTAACAGATAGTGATTAAAAGAGAACAAGCATTTAAAGATAAAGCTTTAAAATGTATGAGTGATAATTAAGTCTCTTACGAGTCGTTTACTTGAACCCACCTCCAGTAAAAAGGTATTCATAAATCATTGCAATGCGGAGATGTCCATTGTATATGCTTTAGAGAATAAAGGCTGACAGACAGACAATAGTAAGAGAATATTTAAGTAAATAATAAAAGTAAGACTACACTAGTGTGCCAATGTGCCAGTTAGACGGCGGCTGATTTCGTGGTGATATAATTGAGCTGAGTGCGATGACGTAAATTCTGGTAAGGCTCGGGTGAGTGAAAGTGTCAACAGGCAAGCTCGGAACCCTGACCGCGCCGAGGTTTGTCCTGTTCCGCTGGAAAGCCTTCTTCTCAAGTACGTGCCCTTTACATACATTTTATTCATTTATTAATACACGTACTTGCTAATAATAAAACGTGAGCAGTCACATTTTTACCTTCAGAAAAGTTTACCAGTCGGTTATTTAAAAACCATCGCAATGACTAATTCTTATTTATTGTTTTATTACATTTATTTTATGTTAAAACCCCGTAAATGTAAGACTCCCGCGAAAATTTGAGGAAGTAAAATGAATTACTTTTCGAGTTTAAAATGAACCTTTAACTAGATGTAGCTTTTCTTGCTTGCTCCCCTTTATATGTACTCTAAGGGTTGTCATTTAGAAAGCCATGTGTAAAGAAAGACGCTTGCTTTTCCTTCAAGCGCAACCGCCGGTTGCTCAACGCCCGCTGCGGGCACGACAAGGTCACCGTTGTTGTCGCAGCTTTTTTTGTGTTCTGTCAACCGAGTGATCATGACCGTTAATGTTAAAACATTACGGTCTGGCATCTAGACAGTGGTAAAAATAACGTTTTCTGCATTTCTCAAGTGTATATGAAATACTAGCTTTTGCCTGCGACTTCGTTCGCGTGGAATAGTACCTTCGGGCGGCATTTTAATTTCCTAGGATACTTTTATTGCAAATAATACAGATACAAACTGCTCCACG
>DWEM01000928.1:0-16146 GCA_018245935.1 Agara belti belti
AATAGCATTTAGAAAATACCCTGCATAACCATCACTGAATACATAAAACGGGTTATTTTTTTGCAATAGTCGGCAATCTTTCGACAATTCTAATGTGACTTGCATCGATATCCCTGGAACATTTTGATAATACATTTCACAATATTAATTGCATTAGGTGTATTTCAGTAATTGTCTCTCGAGGTATTCTAGTAATTGCTTAATATGTATAGTATTGCTCTACTAATCAGAATAAAGATGTAAATGTAGATTACCTTCTTTCCTAACAAGCTTACTTACTACCATTCATAGGATTATATTGGTGGTGTACAGGAATTGGATTAATAATACACTTTTATTAATTTGACAGAGCGCGATCGACTTAAGCCGGCCCCACCGCCCAAGCCGGCCGGTCTGGGCGCGCAGCCCAATGCTATGGCTTCTCAAAGGACATATCAACTCAACGTTACACCCGATTTCTTCAACCAAATGCGCGACCTGTTGAAGCAAAGTCGCGATCTCAGAATTGAGGTAAACTGTACAAATGTATCTTGTTCCGTACATGCGCTGGTTCTGCAGATTTTAGCCCGTTGCGAATTCTGAGCAGCATCTGCGAAATTAACTCGTGGCGCAAATTGTTAAAGGTGAAACTTAAAACTCGTCGTATAAGTGTCCGGTGGTTTGATTCGCAGACCAGGAATTTGCGACGATCTACTTTGTCGCATGCTATGCAGATGAGGCAGCTCATGGCTGATACCATTGTCAAGATCGGAGCGCTGTCGGCTTCTTTCTCTGAAGACAGCCCTGACTCGGTGAGTTGAGATACAATTGTCATTGACATTTTAAAATCTGATACACTTGTACACTGGATAATATCAAATTAATTCTCGCAGCTGACTCGTGAGGAAGAGATTTACAGACAGGAAATGCTGCTCCTTGAAAACGACCTGTATGAACTGGAGGCTACCGTCGAGCGCCTCCGCGGTCAAGCTGCTAACAGGTGAAATCGAACCATTGATCGTCTCATAAATAACTAACTGCTTCACATTTCCAGTGTCATGACTTTGTTGTACAGATACGAATATTTTCTGAACACCCACAGAGAGACTCGTGTGAACATGGCCGATGTTGAGAGAATTGCTATGGTTTTATCCAAGAGCAGCAAGACCGTGGCTGATTGGAAGTTGAAATTTCCCATTCTGCATGACACCATGAAAACTAAGCTGGCTTCGGAGATGGAGAAGGTTTGGCAGTGAAACTAGGATTTTATCTCTAGCCATATCCATTTTTCTAACTGTAAAACTTCCAGGTGGTGCGCAAGGAGAAAATGCTCGAAGAAGAGCCGGAACGCCTGGAGCTAGCGCTGCGTCGTTGCAAGAAGCTCACTGGAACTCTCGTCACCCTCAAGCGGTATGTTGTCTCATATTGCTAATCTCTCTATGTAGGTACGTTGTTTCTTCTTTATTTTCATATTCTGTGGCAATCTCTCATGTTTCATGAGCTTTGTCAAATTTTGACCAGTGTCTTTTAAGAGTTGCAACGCGTGGTTACAGTCTCGCCTGCGTGCAAGAGCAACGCCTGCCGCTCAACGACGGTCGCGCTTCCCCGGAATCATCGCAGAGCTCCTTCACTGCCGGTCCGTCTTCCGAGGAATGCTCTGATAACGTTTGCCCATTGGCAACGTCTCACAATAAGGTAACAAATGCGATTAGTACCATCAACAGATATAATATAAATGTTAGAACAGAAGCCCTTGGAATTATATTTTCCAAAGTTGGTCACACAAATTCCACAGTCCAACCTACAGCATAGTCTTGGGCTATAAAATGTTTGGTCCTTTAAAACTGTATAAGGATCTAATGAAATGTTTGCTAATAATGAATAAGTTTTTTTACAGAATGGTATAGCAGAGACCTCCATTTTAGGACTAATCAATTTCAGATGTTTATTTCGTATGAACTCAAATATAATCGCTTAACAATTGCAGGTTTGCCAAAAGTTTAAAATTTGCATTTTTTTCCGACACTTCGTTTCTTTTGCGGAGTGTTTTTTCTCGTTTTATTATTTGCTCCCTGAGTAGTCCCGAGTAGATTATTACTAGTATTAGCGTATCTCCCACGACGCTGGAACTACTACACCTACAAGCTTTTTAAAATATCTCGGCATGTGCCCCCTTTGTTTGTGTGACTAATGAATTGCGCTGCATATTTCCTAATAGTTTAACCCCGTAGAATCTTACCTAAAACAAACGTAGGAGCTTTTTATTTGTCGATAACAAATACTTTTTACTTTGTTGAACTACAATTACGTAGTGTAATATGCCTTATGGAATGATCTGTTTTCTCTCCATTTTTTTTAATTATCCTATGTATTCTGACTGCTATAATGAATTCGGCCTCGAAATTTTTGGGTGAACGAAATGCTGTAAGTGTTTCGTCCTTTTATTTACCATAGAAATTTAATTGGCATATAAAAATTGTAATAAGTAAAATATTAGCATCACGCTCTGTCTTTTATTATGCAGGTGTTAGGGGATTTCTATAAAATTTTCCATGAAATGTCAATAACATTCAAAATATAACAGTCTCTAATATTATATAAACATAAAATAACAGTTGAAGACTGTTAACATCAATGGTTACGCAAAAACTTAGCTTAGGGTGGTGGTAATACAAAGTATTGTATTACAGATCCTGGTCACATCGATTCGTTCGTATTTTCAAAATATGTCCATATAGAAAAGATTTCAGATATATGTTTTTTCGATAGCATGTAGACAAGAGTAATGGGCATATGCGACGGAGTGTGATGGTCCATTAAAATGAAAACAGAATACAGCAAAATTTGAAATTCTTTTGCACAATCCTGCAACCAAAGCACTGTTCCATAAACGTTGCATTTTTAATCCTCGCTTCTGGAAAACAATGCCAATTTTAATAAACAGTGAGTCAACGGATATGTGATAGTAAGTTACTAGGCATACCAATATGTTTGAGGTATTTGATTTGGCCGCCCCCGCTACCAATTTAGCATAATTTAAAATGTTAATAATACATATGTTAGATTTACTTAGGTTATAGGTATAGTGGTAAGGGTAATTTATTATTAATTTGTTTCCCCTGTATTCTTAAAGACGTAACAATATTCCTCTATACTTTTAGACTATCAATAGGTCACTTCGTTCTATGTATATTATACAACTATACAATTAGTTCAAATGCTTTAAAACAATAATGGCGTACTCTAGGCAGTTGTAATTGGTAATGTTTGGATGAATAGAGTACGCTTACCACTCGGTGTGGGAGGATGAGCCTCAGAAAAATGAAGTGACTGTCAATTTCGGTTAAGTGTGTGACTGCGCCGTGGCCAGTCCGCTAAGGTACAGAGTATGACATGATCACACAGGCGTAATCCACTTAACCAATTATATGCTTAATTACTTATCTTTATCTTATTATGTTAATGACGTCATCGTGTTTTTTCCGTCATGGTACGCATCAGTTTGCCTGGAGGCAGAGCAACCACTTCAGAGAAGCTATTGTTATTAACGAGTAATAAATTCTCTTCGTAATATATCCATTATTATTATTATTATTTTTATTTTATGAAATACGTTTCTATATTTCATTTGTATATTTTTATTCCACATCCGTACTTTTACTTTTTTTTTCTTAATATAATTTGTTACTTTATTATATTCATGTCCTTGTTAAGTAAATTTTACACAGATTCGCTATCTTTATGTAGGCATGTTGGCACAGTGGTACACTATGCTTAAGCAACATTGTAAATTACATCGCATTACAATGATCATGTTGGAGAAACTTACAGGAAATAACCATTATTTTTTACAGTTCAAACACTATTGAAAAAAAAACTCGGTACGCATGCTTACATACTATATACATTTACACTCTTTCGATTATTATGAGATAAATATCGACAATTGGCTATTTGACAAATTTTACAAAAACTGTAATAAACGATGCCGTTTAAAAACGTATTTATATCGTAAATGCGTTTTTCGGACGAAACCAATCCGTGTGAGATTTTACGTCGCGACCTTGTCTCGTTGTGGGACCAAGTTCTAGTGAATTTACTATAATTTTATAACATTAACAACTTTTATGATCCCCTTATACAATATTGACGTTTGCGCCAATCATTTGCGTTTCGTTATTCATAACATAAATATTTAGATACATCTTATAATTTCGCTGTAAAAAATATTCCACTACAAATTACATTGATTATGCAAAAGGTGTTACATTCACTCAAGTGTCGAATAGCCAATTACAGGGTGTTCAGAAATGGTACGTTTTGTAATAAACATACAGATTTCTTTGTATGATTTTAAATAACAACAGCTTTTATATTTGCACCATCGCTGAATACCTACGAGCTTAGTGCAGTTAAATATCTCATTGGTAGTAAATTGTAGATATGTCGTAGATCAATTACTGCAAATTTCAGCTGTGTCAAACCACCGTTGATATATTTTCTATGATAAATCCTCCCGAGGCAACTGTTTCGACGGTTGAAATTTGCTTTGAATTCATTACATTTATTATTTTTATTTTATTATTTTTCTTACAATTAAATTTGTTTTATTTATTAATTGTATATCAACATATATATATATATATGTATGTCCTGTGTGTATAATACTTAGCATGGTTTATGTTGTCGATAGCACGGTAATAGAATAGTATAGAACAATAGTATTGACATATTAAACATTGCTCCCCAATATATAATACCCAATATATATAATTACCCAATTCTGCAATTCTTCTTTGTAAAGTAAATGTTTGTACGATTTATTTCACGCTAACGATAGTTTTGTTGAATTTTACCGACAGTTGGATTTGAATTGCACGTAAATATACATGTGTGTACATATTTATGTATATACTTATATAATATATAGCGTAACAACATATTTATATTTAGTCGTAAGACGTGGCAAATGTGCCTACATTAATATATCAACAAGATAATTGAAATTGATTGCAAATATAATTTTGTGAATCAAAGGTAACAAAAGTATACCTATTTTCTAAGTGTTAATATTAAGGTGTAAATTGGAGGTATATGTAACAATAATTGCACGTTTTTTAATGAAATACATAGGAATTCATTGCTTAATCAGTATTAAAATATGCTATAGATGTTCGCTTATACGGTTGTAACCATTTATATGATACCAAAACTTGTTATAAAAAAAGCGAATTAATGAAATCCTATTTATTTTAGTGTGAATAATATGTTAGAAAGTATTCCTTCTTTATAATAACAGGCACGGTTTTCTAATGCTTTTTAATAGAGTTAGTGCATCTTGCTGTTTTTTGTTTTGTTGCAGCACGTTCTCGATAGCAGCAGCAGCTCAAAATATAGAACTACCAAGCTACATGACATCCCTTAAACCCACATCATCCTCCTATCCGATTTTTCTTATGCATTTCTAATTATTTCACGGACGGAGCAATCAACTACTCACCGCGACCTTTAAGCTTCTAAAGCCAGTTCATTTCATTTTCATCTCCCACACGTCTCAATCGACACAAGCTGTAGACTTAACGAGTGTCAACTGTACACACCGATCCCTCCCCAGCCTTCTCTCGTACTCATTGCAACCGAAACGTTTTCAATTTGACTAACACACGCCTCTGGAGCACAGGTAATTTCTTTTTGAAAAGTTTTTTTACGCTTTAAGTTATCATAACATTATTACATGATCTTATATAATCCAGCACATATAATGACGTAGTTTGCAGTTATCTAACGGCTTACGTTTTAGCTAATTTAATTGTAACAAAGTCACTCTGACGTAGCTTTCTACTCAGTAGTCGGTCAGTTTATTCACATTACAAATATAATATTACACGTATTTATAAATTTTGACTAATGGCAAAATCATCACAATTGTTAAGAGTGAAATTCTTTATAGTACTTTATGCATTTTATCACAAATTCTAATTAATTACTTACATAATCATATTTTTTGATCACATGCAGTCAAGTACATCTGCATATTTATGTATATCTTTCATTCATACCTTCGCCTGAAAGATCTAGCCGATTGTTCTCATACTACGGTTCTATTTCCGCAAACCATCGGCCGCTCGACCACCCCCGATTTATTTTTTGTCGTTGAATACTTAATCATTTCACGATTTTTTTTATATTAACAGATACTAACAATTATATCTTCCATTACTTTAATTATTCGACGACAAGAAATAATGGCAAATGCCTTTTGTTTTCTATTTTATTATTTTTGAATGGTTGTGGACGCATTAAATATTTAGCTATTACATACATATTTAATGTGAATACTAAATGTTCTTCGTGGATTTTTCTTCTTTGAATGGTTGTATGTTTCTGTCGAATCAGTGTTTTCGTATTAGTTTCGGGTGCGGTGGCGAGCACTGGTCCTTATACTCGTATACGAATTGTATCACAATTAGCACAATGCGCACTATGTTTGCTCCAACTACTCGCGACCACACCCTCGCAATACAAATGCTACCCATCGAGTACATCTACAAGTGTTCGGAATGATGTGCAGGCTATCGGCGGGGGAAGAAACGGATCCCCAAGAGGAGGAGCACTCGAGCTCCGACCAGAAAATGCCCTCGATGCGCTACTAGACGAACTTCAAACCTTTGCAAAGCCTTCGGAGCGCGGCGGGCGGGGCGACGGGCCGCTGCGCCGTCTGCACTCGTACCCCAGCGGCAGCGACACGGACGTCTCGCCGCCGGTGCGAGCGCGCGGCCAGCACCCGCCCAAACCACCGGTGCCCGAGCGCCACCCCGAACTGCTGGCGATGGCGGCACGTCGCGCGCCCCCTCCCCCGCCGCCGCGCACCACCTCCCGCTCCCCTCTCGCTTCGCCTACTTCGACCTCGTCCCCGCCGTCTCCGCCTCGCTCCAATCACGACCCCGACGACGAGAACGCTGCTTCGCGCCAAGCTCTACTTGAGCAGCGGCACCAGGAACTGCTCAAGAAGCAGAAGGCGTTACAAGAACAATACGCCCGCCTGCAAATGATCCAACGCAGCGGATCCGTTCTACCTCCCAATGCGCATCCCGACCTCAAGAAAACCGGCAGCGAATCCAATTTACTTAGCAAAATGAATTTGAATCTCGCTCCTGCTAACATGTCCGGCAGCATGACTCATTTGGCCGGCGACATCGACAGGAAGAAGAACGCCGAGACCAACACGGTCTCCGAGAGGCCTGGCGGCCAGGTGTCCGTTTCTGACGCAGTCGCCACCACTAACAAAGTGTACGAGACAGACATCCTGTGACAAACCAGCCCTTCGCATAGTATATCTGTGTAGTGAATTCGATTTCATGTAGTTTTGAACGCTTTAGAAACGTGACTTTTACGAAAACCGCGACAACACTTTAGGCTTTTTATAAGTTGTTACGTTACGCTGTGATGTGAATATTTTTGTTGTGTAGTTAAACGACTTTGTGAAATTTGTTCCATACGTATATTGATGTATCTCAATACGGAGGCGCACTAACTATTATATAAAAATCGAAGCAAGGGCTGCCGGGTTTCCTAATGTTGCTTCATTGTATCCCCTTTACGCTATATGAAATATTGGACCCTAACTTTAATACAACAACAACATGGCACGAATACAGGACTCCGAGAAAAAATATATTTATCAATTTAAATGTCTCTCAAATAAACAAAACCCAAAAAAAATGTAGTTTGATGATCCATGTTTAATTAGAATAGCCTAATGTATTGCATGCAAATATTTATCGAACTTATTGTATCTTCGCAAGTATTGTTACTGTTTTGTGGGTATGAATCGAGGTTCGTTAAGGTGCGTGTTGTTCATGGTTCTATTTATTATCGTTTTGTTTGAAAAATCGTTAATTTTGTCAATACGTCTTTCATCCAGCCCAGATCCGATTCAAACATTAGCTTAACATACATCTTTCTCATCTTCATCGTGCCCCGTTGGTGAAGCGCATTCGTTTGTCTACTGTTGTATAATGTTACACATTATTCGAAATGTTACTTCAATGATTTTTGTTCTATTAACAAACTAAATACAAAATATCAAATTTTTAATAGAACGCTACGTTATCTGTTTCAAGCTATAAAAGTCTTTAGTTCGTCTTTATTTAACTATCGCACCATATCTGGTCTAATTTACAGTAAACATTGAATGTTGTCATCAATTACATTATGCTGCATACTAACGGGCGTCTCAGTACTGTTCAATTTTATACTCCCTTTATCGTCCTTACTATTTTTACTGTATATACCTATCTACCATTAAATTTAGATACTATGATATTATCCCTAGTTATATACCTTATACCTATAACTTTAATTCCACGACTTTATCGAGTGCCAAAATATGTACTGGCGTTTTTAATTCGCGACTAATATTAACATTTTAGACCCTTGTTTGTTTTATAACATGTATAACGTAGTTAATATTTATTATAATCTCGTGGGCTTCGCTACAACGAAACATTTATCGCGTTCGTAACTTCCAATTTTTGAGGCCAAAAAACTTAAAATTGTGACCATGCGTTATACACTCTAATGTCACCGCTGTGTTAAAAGCGGTTATGTCAATGACACCTTTTCGGTTAATTTAGTTCGTCTAATAAACCCAATGAAGTAGACACCGTATGTGTGACACAGTTTCAGAGAATCGCTCCGAATATAATCAGAACCCGTGACACGGTTTTAATTAAACCTAAACGATTTACTATTATCCGATTGAATCAAACATTTTCCATTTATCAGAATCGCAATGAATTAATACCTACACATTTTCTTTAATTGACTGTGATAAGAAGTTACCTATTACCATCATGAAAACTATATTTGTTTATGCTTATTTCTATTTAGTGTTCAACATTTTCTCCTTCATATTTTTTTGTATACTTTTCAAACAATAATTATTTTCTATTAATTGATCTATGATTGTATGTTTTTTTTTTATTACAAATGAAACAATAATTAATTCATCGTTATTTTTATGTGAACGCGATTATTTCATAACACACAATTCTTAAACTTTTGTAAACTTGTCACTCAAAACCCATTGTCGCCCGTTCGCTTCCTTGATACACTTCCATTCATTCGAATAATTTTATAGGATAGATGTGGTCAAGTTGGAACGAAGAACTAACGAGTGCTATTGTTGTATAAAATATGTTGACATATTCTTATTTTTAGACTCAAAATATATCTGCATTAGAAAATGTATAGAGTCTAGATGTATGTAATGTAGCGTAGAATAATTGTACGTAATTAGCTAAATGTTCGCGCTTCTTGATGTCTTTTGCTAGCCACGACAAATATCTCCTGATACAAGATATCTATTTTCAAAAATGCACGCGTTTGCCTATAATGTTAAATGATACACATATCGAATGATACACAACATTTTTAAACATCGTAACCACACGCGGGCTTTCTGCACGCACAGGCGCAAAGTGTAAAAATATAGGTACGTACGTAACTAAATTGACAGGAATAACGAATGCCATAAAATCTAAAACGAAATTACATCAATACAAAATCTAAATGGATGAGACATTGTAATGGAGAAAAGGACATAGGTACAATGGACAAAATCTAAATGTGCGTCTCGCACTTGTATGTGTCACATGTAACTTATTTAATCGAACTTGTAGTTTTGGTGCCGAGCTCGCGTGCCTACTGCGGCCGCTCTTTCTACACAATACGATAAATAATGCACCACATTAACTAGCACCTAGAATAGATTTGGGAAAATATCATACAATTAAAATTTAAATTGACAATGACAGCATCCTACAACGAAACCAATATCGCAGATAAAACAAGCATGTCGATATTATTGCGTACTATCAGCTTTGCGGTACCTACATCTATGTATAGGTAACTTCATCCATACTTTATTGATGTGTCATTATATTTTATATAAAAAGATCTTGTTTTGGAGTATGATCTTCTAAGATCGGTTTACTTAAAGTAACTTTATACAATTTACTTAAAAATAATCACATTCATTTGTTTGTCAAATGGACAAACTTAACTCTTGACGTAGTTGGATCGTAATAAATGAACGTACACTAAACGAGACGGGAAACATAACACCAAAGCATGTGTATATAATGAGGGTTAAATCTAAATCAATGGAGTAAATTTTTTGATGTAATTATTGAATAATATTACGTGTAATGTTAAAGTTATCGAAATACGAATATGTGTCAGTATTTAATGGACGCTTGTCTTTTAGGCGGTCAATCGTCAGCACACTGCGACCATCCGTGCTCTTCGGTAACCAATTAACACATTCCATTACCGCTCGCCGCGAGATAATAAACGAAGGCATCTTTGAAAATAATCATTTGGCTACTGTGTTCGAACGCATTCGCTATTTCTAAACGAATTGAATATAATATATTCGTTGTGACAACAGAAAGTACCGCGCGGGATATTTGCTCTTCTCTTTTGTAGAAAACGTTTCATTCTAAAGATTCCCGTTGGTTGCATAATTATTAATATATAAACATTAAAATTCGTACGTATGACCTCTATATTGCCTCATGTCTTAACATCTACCTGAATGATTCCATTCTTTATAATTTATATTCAAAAGCCACCTCTATCCCATCGACTGCTGTGCATCGTAACACGTCTTTATACCGTGATATATAAATTAATAAAAATGTAATGTGCATTTTTATTATATATAATACCCTAAAATCATTATTATTACAGCCAATTTTTTTTTTCGAAAATCCTCTTCGACTCAATGCACGGAAATCTTTAGACACCGCATGCTTTTTCGCTATAATCGTATTCATAATAGTAATTGTGAAACGTAATAGATAGTTAGGATAATTATATTTTCCCACAAATATAATCTAAATGTTATATGTGTATTACTTACTACTTACGTCACATATATATGTAAGTATATTTTATGTTGTAACTCGATGGATTAGGAATTGTGAAATTTCGCTAATAATTTTTTACATTCCCGCTTCTTGTTACATAATATTAATTACGTTTTGATTGTACTTTCCTATATTCGTTTTTTATATACTTTTATATTGTTATATTGAATTGTACTTACTTACATTTGTGATTTTAGTAACTTTTATGAAATAGTCTGTTTCAAATCGTGAAATGGTGTCCATACCGACCTATACAATAAAATCGTTGGCAGTGAGTTCACGTTAAGTAATGCTTCTTACAAATGCAATGTAATATCTAACTATACAATGAACCGTATAAATTGAAGAAATGTTTTATGTTAATGAAACATAGCTGCATTGTCATTATTATATATCAGAATTGTTATTGTCATTACTTGGACATCATTTCCCGAATCTACCTATATGTGCCAAATTTTACCACATTCTTCCTTAAGTTTTACCATTATTATTTTTACAATAAGTAACATTTACTAGTACTATTACTTATTATGAATTGATAAATAATCAAAGATTATTTATAATTTATGATTAGCCTATGTAATAATTCTATTTGCAATGTTTTAGCTTGAAGCTATATTTTTAAATTATTTGTTGTTATTATTATTACTGTTTACAGTGTAATTCTTGTTCAGTTTTACTATTTCACGTTAATTGTTTAGGTTAAAGCCAGGATAGCTTCACAATATTTTAATGTGGAATTAAATATATACACGTCAAGTTCCATCTTTTCTTTTGTTACCCCCAACCAACTTACACAACTCCGACCATGTCGTTGCGAGACCCACGTAGACCAGCGAGAGACCACTATCAAACTAAGTTGCTCCAATAATAAATAACATAGAAACTAGTTAATGAATCTTGTGTAGGGAATCTTAAAACCATCTCCGATGTTTTCAATTACCTCGACATATATGTACCTAGGTACCAACTTAAACGCCATAACACGGCAGCGGTCACAATTAAACAATAAGAAAAAATAAAATATTTGTTCATTAGTAACGAGACCGTGGGCAGAACTGTAAGTTAATTCTAGTCCAGTTAGTATACTCGTATGTTAGTGTAAATATAGTTAGTACCTACTACTACTACTACTTGAGGACTAAGATGGTCCCCCGCTGGTATAAACTGATGGTACTTCCCGGGCGGACCGTATACATGCTCTACGACCTTGAAATGTAAATGAAAGCTTGAAACATAATTCATTATTAGATTCGAAATTAACTAATCCTCTGATACGCTTTCACGACTGAACTGCTGAATTTAATTATTTTATATATATCTTGTTTTTTCATTAAAGCCAACTTCCCTTTTTATATCAAAATGTTTCATACCTTATGAAATATACAATTATCAATATAGATGACAAAAAGACAATTTTGATGTCATTTCTTGTTAGCCTCAGGAAAGACAAAAGAAATTTCGTGCAAAGAATTATGCAACAGTTAGATCTTAGGTAAAATCCAATAAAACTCTTAAGTACATTTTAAGTGATTTTATTACTATAAAAAAACGCAACTAACAGTGCTTGGATTATCACAAAAATCAATTATTTAAATAACATAACATAGTTACAGCTAAGTATGTATGTATATCAAATCACACTTTACTAACATTGATCACTCAAATTTATTATTAAAACGCACATTGGTCCATAATTCCAGACTTAGGCATCCGACATATACACCTGAAATGAAGAAGCATTGTTAGTATTCGCTAATCGGACATTTTGTAGGGACTGATAGTGTCTTGAGTGATATATTTAAATCGTTCTCACGACATGTATTTAGCAACAGTACTTCGAAGACACATTATACATAATAACGCATTCTCTCAATACCCTTTAGGACTGTCATATGCGGTCAGAACGTATTCTATGATAGCACTACTTGTAAATAGTAGCTAATGCAAAAGAAATAGCGATACATATTGCTATGGATACTTCCTTAATATTCATTCAGTGGATCAATGCAGATTTAATTTTACAAACAAATCAGGATATAATAATAATAATATCTGGTGACAATTCCACACACGGCTATACGATTCCAAATTAGGCAATTTAATGCCTGTGTTATGGTAACCGGACAGCTGATAAACATATGTATGTATGTATATAAATACGATATATTACATATATAGATATTTTTATTACGACCAGACATAGAACAGACAAATGCGCTCATCGCACAAATGTTTGTGCCGGGTGGGAATCGAACCCACGACCTCCGGCTTTGCAGTCAGGGTCTCTAACCAACCACTCGACCACGGGGCCAGTCGATTGTTTGCAATTTTAAATATGTTTGCGTGTCAGATATAGATAAGTTTATGTTTCGTATGTGTTATTCCTTTTTTTGGGTATGTTAGGTGTCCGTGTGAAGGTGTAGCCGGGCGTGGTGGGGGTGTTACCTGAAGAGGAATGTCTCGCCGGTGCCGAAGTAGGCCTGCCGGTTGCCGCGCTCGTCTTTCTGGTTGCGCTCGAACCAGCGCGTGGAACAGTACGCGCCGAATACCTGCTCAACGGTACACCAAAGAAAAATATCATTATTATTATTACACAAGGTCCCTAAGATACTTCAATCTATAGAGACATGGCTATACGTTCAACGATGAAGAGTGAAGGGGTACCAAAATTATATAACAACAATAACGACTGGGGACAATTCCCCACACGACTATCCGATTCCGATTTGTTTATTTATTTATTGATTTATTGGATCACCAACATAAGTGGGCGGTCTTTACAAACAATAATGCAATGAAGCTTAGTTGCTGCGATTTAAGGACTGCGTTACGGTAACCGGACAGCTGGTAAACATACGTATAGACGGGAACCGAAACGCGACGAGGTCCTGTAACGCTGGACAGGTCTTTAGATTCTCTCCCTCTCCCTCTCACACTCACTCTCACCTCGTTGTTGCAGGTCTTGATCATGAGCAGCGTCGGCTCGTGCTGCTCGACCCTCACGTAGAAGGTGGTGAGCGAGCAGCCGTGCTCCTCCGTGGTGTACAGCAGCACCGGCTGGTACATCGTGATGCGCACCGGCAGCCACGACCACAGCGTGAACAGCTGCAAACGGAGCCGGGCGCGCGTGAAACGATATCATTGACATACTGACGTAGGTAACACCGATTACGTAGGATGCAATGAAATGATGAGAAGCGACCTCTAGTGTAAATAAAACGTTATGTCGAATTGCAAGTTTTATTGCAACTTTTAATCGTCCTTCACAATAATGAATTATAAACCGAACTAATCATGCCCAGTTGTAAAGTATGGTGAGAGTAATTTACTTTTCATTTAATCGTTAGTTGGTAAAAAAAGAAATAGATGACAATTTAGTAAAGTGAAATGCATTTTCTAAAAATCGTACTAGGGATGGAAAAATGTTTTAGGAAGTAGTTGAAAAAGTATAGCGACATGTAACAGTTTCTTTCAAATACTACAATTATTACCTATTGTATGAGCAATTTGCTTTTCGTCCGTCCGATCGCTCTACAGATGAAAAGTAAACTGATGTTGTTTTTTTCAAAATGGACGAGATTTTCTACATGAATATAATGTTTTTGTATTCGATCGTAACGGATTTTAATCCAAATGAGGAAGCCAATTTGGTTTTAATGCATTTTTTTTAAACTAGCAATGAACTCGCAGTGATAAAATATATTGGTCTGAACTTGCAAAATATTAACGTAATCCACTGACATTTTATATCTTAATTAGTGTGCCGTTACTTTGCACCTTTATTAAAATAAAATATTGAATAATATCATAGTGACTATGGTACTAACCATAGTCACTATGAATATTCATATTCATAGTGACTATGGTTAGGTTAGTCACTATGAATATTCATATTCATAGTGACTATATATATATAGAATAATGTAGACGTCCTATTTGAATGCCCACAATATCAATGGTGATAAAACAAATATACTTCTTGCGTCGACTTAACCAAATGTAGGTATATAATTTATGACGTCATTTATGAATCAGACCAAGACGGTGAAAAGATTTCATTTATATTGAAACTACGCTAAAAAGCTTCTCTACGTGTAAACTAACGTAATGTGTATTAAACAGGTTACCCAGTAACTATAATACTATTTCATTGCTAGAGCAATTGATGATACAATGGAAATTATATGGAATTTAATGATTGAATCATGTTGGTGCTGGTGGGAGGTGCTGTTACATTGATAGGTGATAACGGAATCAACCATTATTATTAATTATCTGTTCTATCGATAACATCATTAGTTCCAATGCAAATAACACAGCGACCTTAAGGTCGTCGCACACTATGTTTCAACATCGGTCCAAAACAATTTCAAATACTTCTAGAAGTGGGTACAACCTTCATTTAAATATTGAATATTGTACCGTAGTAGGCACTGTATAAAGTTCAATATGCAATGATTCGGTTTCAGTCGAGTCGGGGACTAGTCGATACGGTTTGCGACGACCATTATGCAAATCGGAAAGAACTTTAAATCATGCCTGTAAAATCTTTCAATTTATGGACGTGTAATAATACAAAAAATGTTTATTATTTACTAACAACCAACTCAAAGAAATTCAAAACTGATGATGGTTTTTTGAATTTAAAGTGATTAAAAAGATCAAGTTAAAGATTAAAAAACGCTTAAACTTCATGCGGTTTAATAATGAATATGAGTTTTATGAAATAAATCCTTAATTTTTTCAGACTTACATACTAAAAAAACTAGTAATTTTGTGTTATAAACTAGGTTTTAAACTAACACTGGCAGGTTACAAGGGCTGTAAAATAGGAAGCGTTTAAAAGATAACTAATTAGCTATTGGATAACACAAACGGCACAGCATAAAGCGCTGTACACACTGTCCACCCCTTCTGTCCTCTGTCTCTTAACACTGGTGACGATGATAATGAAAAAAAAAATTAAGGGTATAATTATGCTGAAAAAATCAGCCGTTCTTTAGCTTATTATATTGAGCAATCCGTCCGAGCTAATAACCCACGAACGGAAAGTTGCAACAAGCGCTATCATACAACGCAAAGTCACCGTTATGTAATATATTAAACTAGTCATATTTCATATGTCATAGTCATACCCGGGTCGGGTACTATTAGATTTTTCTAATTTAGAATTTCTAGTAGTGACTCGGAGTCTGGATGTGTGCCCGGTGTATGGCAATAGGCTCACCAC
>DWEM01000929.1:0-16139 GCA_018245935.1 Agara belti belti
CCGCCGCGCCGCCCGCCCCCGCCCCCGCCGGCGACCGCTTGGCGCGAGCTGCCCGCCGAACGACATTCACTTTAATATCGCTCCAACTCATTGTATCACAAGAAGTCGATTGTTCATTAACAGTTGTACTACAATTATCATGTTATCGGCTCTGTATATATTATAACTCAATAAATAGTCGATTGCACTTAACCGACCCATCTTTCCAATTTCCAGTGTGAAATATTACTTATTCTGCAATTACATCTTCGACAAAGTGGTGTAATATACGCAAAACTTCAATAGTGTATTTCAGGATATGTACAACTATAACGATTAAAAAAATAAAAAGATAACCAATAAATATTTTTCTATATTATAACATACCAAAACAATACAACATACGAATACATCTCTACATTTTGAAATAAAACTAGCATACAATTGACTATTTAATGTAACATAAGAAATAAGCGATGTTTGTATGAAACATATCTATTGTTAAACATGATGAGGAAATAAATTATAAATACAGGAAGGAATGATAATAAATGATTGGATATTCTCATCGAGCAAATTAAAAGGGACACATTAACAGCGTTCGGGAAGATATGTCTCAACGAAATAATAAGTAAAAAAAACTTTACAAATACAAAAGCTAGCAATGAAACGATATTAGCTTTTAAATCAATAATGAACTATATTTTATGAGCGTTTTATTCCAATTATACTACAGCGAAGCGAGACCGAAACGGGCAGGTTTGTTATTCTAACTAGCAAATAGTTCGACTGTTACACGTCGGTTAACAAACCGTTAAGTATAATATGATTAGTCACGTTGTCGGATGATTAGTCAAAATATTGTCTGTCTAATTAGACAATCGATTAATTTTATCATTTCAAAAGTAGCAAAAACTTATGTTGCCTCAGTTGCCTGCTATCCATGGGTTCGCATAACCTTTGTTGTGCGTGTAAGCGACTTTTGTATATCTTTATCTTGTCTTTACTATGACACACTTCACTAACTTAACTTTGAGCGATCTAATGTCATATTATGTTTGTCAATTTCTTAAACGTGACTAAATTTTAAATGGCAACGACAAAAATCGCACTCTGTTCTTACCGGCTAAAACCGACATTGTAACGGTCAAAGTGAATCATTACAAGATTTACTTAAATATCTCATCTGACACAAATGAAAATAACGACCGATGCGTGAATAAAATTCAAAATAAAAGTTATCTACGTGTCACTTCGGTGTTAAGTAAATGTCTGATGTTAATCATATTTTTATATAATGAATTAAAAAATGACATTCACACAAAAAGCGTAAAAATACCTTGTTGTGCCACTTCTCCCTCTGGGGCGTGCGGATATAGAAATAACCAATAATAATATGTTGTTATTATTATAGAAAAACCAATACAATCTCTTACATAATAGATCAGTACTACATAGTGGTGAATATTGTGTTCAATTCAATGGGTGGCATCGATTAAAGTTAGGGATTCCAATCTAGATGTCAATTAAGAGAAATATAATTGCACATTTTACATTATAAGAGACGATGCATTCTAAAATCATAATATGTTTTACATTTTCTGTCAATTAATTCGAGCGATTACTGTGTACAACATGTTAGTAGCGCCGTACGAGGCTCAATTGAAATTGGTGTGTCAAGGTATGCAAAGTTTTCCTGGCAGACGGGCTAGTTACGGACATGGCAGGCTAACTGCCGTTCGATAACGAATAACTACGCGATAGTTACATATCGAGGAATGAAACATAATTAAATGCTAGTGGTCACTTTATCTAGCGACGCACAACTTCAGTAGCGTCATTCACGGCGCTCGAATGAAACGCCGACACGTTACCGGAATGTACATGTTCGTAATCGGGATCGGCTCGCAGCACGATGTACCGCCCAACGGTAAGCATAATATGATCCCGTACGTCAAACGCTAGCGTGCCAGTCTGCGAGGCGGCGTGGTCGCGGCGGGTGCGGGGCGGAGCTCGGGGCGGGGGTACTCACGCAGGCTGGCGGTGCCGGCGGCCACCTTGGCGCGCGCCAGGTTGGAGTAGATGGAGCGCGCGCGGGCCCGCTGCGCCGCCGCCGCGTCCACGGCCGACACGGAGCGCGCCGCCACGCCGCCGCCCGCGCCCGGCGACCGCTCTGTGCAACCAGCGCACGCTTCTTATATTACTATATCTACGCTACCGTGCGATCCGTCAGCCTAACCGTCATTCCACCTTTAAAGAGACGCTCTGTTGATCGACGTTAAAATAAGACAGTATTAATAATATTTTTTAAGTATTACTAAGTTACACGGAGCACACCGGCAACCGAATGCATGTAATTATTTCAGTAACAATGGTCAAGTCGTGCTCGAGGCCAAAAGCCAATCGATAATCTCTGCCGGTTCGCAGGAACGTCAGAGGGGTGCAGCCCCGCGAATGACATCGGAGACCTCTCATGGCTACAGGGATATGCGATATAGGCGGCCGCTCCTGCGACGCTCGCCTCTTCCTCAGTGAATTCGTTCTGCTAAGACCGGACACTAAATTCTCGGTGGAAGCTAATGTCAATGTATATATGATAAACGATTGCAAACCCACGATCCATTTGCATGTTGCAGCGTGTAAAAGAATTATGTCACTTTAAATAACTTCCAATCATAAGAAAAATAAATCTACTTTAAGCCAATTTGAGTACATGAACGATTGAGTAAACCGACGATATTTATATGTAGATACATATTCAAATGAATGTAATAGAATATATCCGTTCAGTGGAAGAATCGGTCAAAGTGGTTAAGTAAGTGTGTCTGTGTGTGTGTAAGCAGCGGTGAGCCGGGGCGGGCGAGGGCACTCACCCGACACACTAGCGGCGGGGCTGCGAGCACGCGGCGCCATGCGGCGTTCTGGAACGGACGGACACATATAGTAGCGCCATCTACCGATCGCTGGGGATTATCCTATTTAAACTAATATAATAGATAACCTGCTTTAAACAGCACTATTAGCAGCATGATGGGTTATCTAGGAATAAATGAATAATAAAACAACGATAAAGACATGAGTCATACGTGACGTGTTTTAAGATAAGTTAGCTGCACGCTGACTGCGCTCACGTTCCACGCGATATAACAAATAATGCCTGCGCCGACTGAAGATATAGTGACTACAAAGATAGTTTCTTTACCTCGACTCAGTGACAACCAAAACCTGTTATATCTATCCATACTCGTACATATCAGCTGAAATTTGATGGGGCTTTGGTCGAGCACTCACCAGTGCCGATGTGCTGAAGGCTGTCCACGCTGCCGACCCGCTCTCGTTCGATTTGCTTCTGCGCCGCAGAGTCCAGCCGATTGAACAGCTGTTCGGCATCTTCTGGGAACTGACGCTTGTAGGCCCAATATGCTCTGTGGACAGAACGATATTTGAATTTATCTGCAATAATTGCTTCTAGAAGTCAGCAGTTTTAACCGCAATAAACACTAGCACACTATTTAAAAGAAGTTTTTGATTTTTACAAGTTTTTTTTTAAATTAGCATTATTTTTGCAGACAGTAACATGCGGATGGGTGGGTCGAGAGTCCTGTAATAGAGGAGCATCTATGACGACTGTGGTTAAACCAGACAATAGTATCCTGTCACGGCTAAAATGTAACTGTTTGATTTATCTGTGACAGCTCTGCCCCCCTCTCCTTTCCTGTTACTGGTCTATCGTAAGCAAAATATTGCCAACGTATACCAGTCTACTAAAGTATATCTCAACGAAATTGTGTAATTGTAGAACTCCACGTGAGCTCGATACGTCAAGACATAACGATGTATGCGTATGGCAGCATGCGTGGGGCGGGGCGGTGTCGTACTTGCGGCCGCAGTTGCGCGCGGCGCTGTCGGCGTCGACGCAGGCGCGGCGAATGGCGTCGCGCACCACCTGCTGCTGCTTCTCGATGCTCTGCGGCGTCCAGCGCTCCAGCAGCAGCACCAGCACCTCGCTGCCGCACAGACCATCGAACGTTTTAGTTTCACTCTATTTATTTATTCACCGAATAACGTATAAACAACAATAATAATAATAACCCACTTATGAAATCCGACAGATATTACAGTCACAATAAATGAACATAAGTTGAAGCACTAACAAAAGGTGGTTTTGTCGAGCAATATGTTCATCGCATACTTCATTCAGCTCCACATCATTAATTACCTCAATGTGGATCGGATCTCTTTGGACTTGTTCGAGGTCAAGTTGGTGGCTAAGACGGGAATCAAACGCGGCGAATGCACGTACAGGACGATGTAGCGCACGCACACCGTGCCCCCGGACGACACCACCTGACAAATGTGCCCCAGGAACGTTCATTGTCATATAGTTGATAAACTTTGTGGACAATTCTAGTATATATTCAAAAAGATTAATAATACCAAGGATTTATTATTTCAATTTCAAATATACATATTTGTTGTATTTTACATGAAGTTTAATTGTCTTCTATTCACACAATCCAATAAAGCACGGCATCCAATCTGAACAGAGATTTAAATCAGACGTCTATCGGGAGACCCACCTTGGCAGAGTTCTGTATGAGGTTGATCAGCTCCTGCAGGATGTACAGGCTGAACTGTTCCAGCTTGTTCTTCAACACCTTGGCCATGTGCGCTATCGTTATACACGCCTCGCGGACCACCTGCACGCGCCACAGGGCAGACACAACGGTGTTATAATGGTTTATACATGACAGTATACTCCACTTCTGTTCATTCAAAGGGCTTTAAGCCAGTCTACCACGCTGGCCAAGTCGGATTGGTAGACTACACACCTCAGTTCCATCTGTTCATACACACACATTGTGACTTAAAACTACATAGCAATAATAATTATTGGGACAATGCACACACGGCCATCTGACCACCAACTCTACAATATTGTACTTTGCTGTATACATTCTCAAATACACATAGATAAATGAACAATGGTGCTCATTAAATAAAAATGTATCCTGTGTGCAAATCTATCTGCTCTTAGAAAAGTTATATCCGATTTGGAATAGCACCAGAGTTCTGAGGGTAATCATAAAGATTGCCACCCTTTTAAGAGTCGGTCAGCTTAGATTAGACTTATCTCGCTAATAAAAGTCAGCCACAATGACTGCCGTCATTCTTCCGCGAAAAGCGTAGCCGCGTGTTCTCAGATACGAGCATGGCGGGGTCGTTACCTGACTCCTGAGGTCCTTGATGACGACGAGAAAAGGCACGGAGAGCTCCTTGAGTTGTGCAGCGAATTCCGTAGGGTATTGTACGTGTGCGTTCGCCACTAGTAACGAGCGTATTTTCTTCAACTGTAACCAAGTATAACAGTTGGATATTATTTATTCAGAAAGTGTTCAGACTAATTACATATATGTCACGGATGTCTCATTCCAAAATGGACAATACACGCAAGGCACAGAACGGACAAGCGTTCGCTTAGGGTGGGAATCGAACACACGAGTTTCGGTTTAGCAGCGACGATCCGTCGGCACCAGAGCAAGAGGGCAGTCAAGAGGACAAAGACGTATCGCTCACCGCGTCGACGCGCTTCTCCCATTCGGCGGCCTTGTCGCCGAGCAGCGCGGCGGCGTGGCGGCACAGGTCGTCCAGGCCGCGCGCGCCGTACACGGCGGCCGGCGCCACGCTCGCGAACGCCGCCTCGAACGCCTCCGACGACACCGCGCCCGCCTCCCCGCCGCCCCCGCTCCCGCCGCCGCCGCCGCCGCCGCCCGCCGCGCTCGCCGACCACGTCGCGCTCGACACTGGCCAATCATAACACCTACGGTCACGCCGCTCGAACGCTGTCGTTGCGATCACCGGTTGCACTACGAGAATTAATGTGTGTAAACGATGAAACTGTCTCACCGTTAAAACCACTACCTCATCTCATCGTTCGGGTCGAGTGCGACCGCTACACTGTGCTCGTGACGACTCACCGCTTCCGGCGCCGGTGAGCTTGGCGGGCGGGGGCGGCTTGCGGCTCGCCGACGGTAAGCTATACAAGCCCGGTACCGTTCGCTTGGGTACCTCGCTCGCTGCGGTATTGTGTGTAGTGCGTGTTCGTTGCGAAGTGTACGATTATATGAAAAATGTGTTATATGGGACATTTTAAAAGAAAAAATTGTACGTATCAGGGAAGGAATAAAAAAAATGTGAACCGACGAATGAAGTGTATGAAATTAAATTGTTGCAATACATTACAAGAAGATACGACGACGCGCGACGGACGAAGCGATCGGTTGGAAAACGACATGAAACGGAGTTTTAGAAAAATTATATTGAGTAAACAATTATGTTGAATTATAAAATGATCGTTTAAGAAAATAATATGTATTAGGTGTATTGTTAATTATGTTATGAATTTTAAGGAATCGGTGCAAGTCGTTAGTTGTCAGCGACGATGATTGCCGAAGGTCACCGATGATCCACGAGCGCATGGTACAAACAGAGAAAGGACACCAGTTAGTGAATGCGAAAGAAATTGTTACATGTATCGACAGACGTGGCATCGGACAAGTACAGTCCGATTAACGTGGAACGTGGCAAATGAACTTTACGAGCCCATTATAAGTTCGAAGTGAGCGATGCAGCAGATTTATTATGGGACAAACACTACTTGTTTTGAAAGCTTCGCTTAGGAGCTCACGTACACAACTATCTATAACCGACCTTTAAAACGATCATAGTGACGTATTTTACAAATCTTAAGTACGGTACGAAATAGTATACTTAATCGATCGGTGAATAAAACGGCTAGAGAGGGCAGTCGGGCCGGCGATGGGCGACGTGACACGTATTCAGTCGGATTGTATGTAATATAAGATGACGGGCTGTAGTGAAGTGGGCGCGGGCAATCACCTGGCGTGGCGGAGCCCGAGCCGTCGCCGGCGCGGGCCCCCGGCGCCGCCATGGCGCGCTTGGCGCTGCGCGACACGAAGTCCGGCTCGTCGGCGCCCTGCGTCGCTGCGGCGTCCAAAATTTATTTTTAATAATTCGCACGGTTCACCAAACGGCTACTTCAATTTTTGAATGTGTAAATTATCAATAAACTCACCGGAAGGCAGCAGCAGGCCCGCCTCGCGCGCCTCGTCGAACTTCTGTTCTATCAGCGCCAATTTGGGGCCCGCCACCAATTCCTTCTTTTTCAAATCCTGTCTCAGCCTTTCCCCTGTGATGAAGAATCATTTTTAATTTGTGAATGTTTATTTTACAAATAGTATTTTATTTGTTAGTACGTACCGACGTGGCGGTACACGTCGACGAGCAGCTGCACGGCGGCGTCGCGCACGGCGCCGCTGGGGTCCGCCACCAGCGCCGCCAGGCTCGGCACCGCCGCGCGCAGCTGCAGCTCCGCCGCGCCGTGACTGCGTGCAATTTATTGCACATTATATGACTTCATAATACATGTATAGGATGATAGTGTACGGTGCGTGCGTGTGTACTGACGAGTGCAGCAGCGCGGCGACGCAGCGCAGCGCCTCCTCGCGCGCGTGCGGCGCCTTGTGCTGCAGCGCGGGCGCCAGGCGGGCCAGCAGCGCGCGCGGGGCGGCGGCGCGGCTGTCGCCCAGTGCGCACACGCACGCGCGGGACGCCACGCGCACGCCCTCCTTCGTGTCCGCTAGCCTGCAACCGAATAGTCTCTGTACTATCTTTATCTGATAATAGTAATATCTTGGGACACTCGACACGTGCTCATCCGGTCGCTAAGCAGCGGTGAACGAGCGATTCATAAACCAAAAAGCAGTGATGTATAAAAATATAGTTGTATAGCTAGTTTACTTCCACGCAGATCCAATCTGGCGCTCATCGCATACGTAACTGTCGCGAATGGGATCGAACCGACAACCCCGGCCTCAAGAATCAACGTATTAAGTGTAATATAGCTACATTAGGAGCATAATGTATTATAATGTTGTATTATCGGAGTTATTATATGTCGGTAATGAGAGTAGGAAGAGGCTCTACGGGAAATTGCATCATCGGGAGTCCATTAGCGCCGCGCCCTCGCGTGCTCGTATCGGGAATATTGCGGTCCATTGTCGGCAGACACGTACGCACTCGAGACTGTACGGTTCTGTTAATGACGCACGTGTGCTGCCCCGTGACACTCAGCCTGCGGGCGACTAGTTCGTTTGTTAGCCGCTAGGTATTACAACGAGCCGCAAACACCACGAGGTGAATAATCTTCCTGTTCAATTAGATGGAAGATTTCCTTAATAAAGTATACGTAGCGTGTTATACTGTTTAAAATATCCCAATGTTTTATTCGTTTCTATTACGTACAACACAATAATTCTTTCTCGATGCGATCGATCCGCACTGAGCTAGAACGGCGGAGTGTGCGCCGGACCTCCCACTGACCTGTCAATGATATGGGGCAAAACTGTAGGCACGTAGTGTGAGAACTCTGGTCCCATGCGCTCCGCCAGCGCTGCGAGCACCTCCAGCCCATTCTGGGCCACCTGCAAACATTGAACAAACAATTTAAACATAGTTCGTACATACAATCGACCGGCACGATCAAAAAACCAAACCGTCGCAGATACTAACATTGATCCCCGACTGTAGTCCAGGTTTAAGACAAGTTTTTTGTAATAAGACCGCTAGTATCCCTCGTTCGATCGCAGATCAATCGTGCTTCGGACCTCAGGCTGCCCGGCGAGGTATTTCACTGGGGCAACGCTAAATGTATCGCTAGCTACTGTATATTACGAATATAAACATCTTACATATTCGTTCGTTTGTATTTTCAATGCGCTTTAGAAAAAAATACGTATTAGTCTCAATATGTTTTTTCTTAGTTTTTTTCTTCAAACAAGTCTATTCCCATCACTATCCACCGGAAAATACATGGAAAACGTAGCGTGATCCGGAGAACATAAGCATTGAAAATATCGCAAATTCAAGTTGCTCTAACGATTGCCGGAATTCGAAAGTAGATTGCGCACTAACAAGAAGAAGAACCACCCATTGTGACGTTTAAACTCTGTCATGAAAACAACAAGGGTCAGTCACATCGGATGGGGGTCGTCCATTGATGGCCTCCACAGATAATAAGAATAGCAATCTATTCTATCTCGAACGATTATAATGTTCCGTCGGCAGACATATCGTAACCCCGATTGATATCAGCCAGAGCGAAAATATCAAATATCGACATTCAGTTTAATGTCAAGGCCACTCAAGTAATAGCAGGTCGGGTTTTAGGATTCTTATTTGGAAATAATATTAGCGCGAAATGACTGGTCATGTCTTTCAATTACAATTCAATCAAAAGAACGGACCCGTTGGCAATCGGTCATGGTCATCGGAACATGGGCCATTGTTTTTTAGTACAGTTCATTTAGGCAGCCATTCAAGGATTCCATATATTATTGGTCTCGTTATCGTTTGGTACCGATATGAAAGGGTCCACTGGCTACTACCAACAATTAATAATAACAATAATAAAAACTAGGACACAACAATAGGATTCAACACACGGCTAGCTGATTCCAAATTAGGGAACTAAATGCCTGCGTTATGGTAACCGGATAACTGCTAACCATACTTAAATACACATTATATTATACTTACACAGATATTTTATTACACCCAGATACAGACCAAACGCTTTTGTCTATCACACAAATTGTCCTGGGTGGGAATCGAACACACGACCTCTTGTTTTGCAGTCAGTGTCTATAACCTCTCCACCACCAGACCAGTCAAACGAACGAACAAACCAGCCTTTTATCCCTTTTCCCGGTACAGATGCTATTACCCAGGGGCACACGAGGCACTTAAAAACTAAGTCTTAATCGTTAAAGTGCACAGATAAAATACATCCTGTATATGAACGGATAAGAGTGCCATACGCAGTAAGTTGTACATACTTAACGTGAAGCGGTCGAGACCGCCTAGCTACTTACATTACATACAAACGAAACCCACCGTTGAATTACTGTCTAGTTGTTACAAGTAATCCCGCTAATCCCACTAATCCCGCTAATACTTAACACACTTTCCCCTTACACGGTACACTACAAAGTACGTGTTTCGAGTAAAGCGAATATCCACAACTGAACAGCATTCACATATTACAATATAGCGTTAACATGTTAATAAATAAGCGTACACGAGACCGGTTCGCGCACTGTTAAAGACAGACAGGAACTGACATTCATCTGGGCGCGCTAGATCTAGCAGCGCGGTGGACTATTTATAAAGCGTTCGATATTTCGGTTTTAGATTGAACTCGGCGCGCGAGCCGATCCCGCAAACGTCACGACAAAACGAACGAGACAAACGCAACGGACACATTGAAAGCACTCGCGTTATAAATTATTTGGAAACTCGTATTATATTCCTCGATGGAACGTATGGGGTTTATTTTGTTTCCATAGGATTTCGCTCACAGGTACCGAAAAAGTAAAACGTACCCATCTGTAAAAACAAAAATGAGCGAATACTACCATGACATTTATAGGAAGACCTATGTATATTCATCGAGGGCACTCCGTTTACGTATCATTGCCGTACAATATGTTATAATTGAAACGGTAGCTTAGACCGAGAAAAAATTGAATGTTTTCAATGAACGTTCGAGAGAACACAGTCTTGTTAATCATGCGAAAACTAATCGAATCTGTAAGAGTCTGGGAATAGACGCCGGCGAGCGATGGGGCGTGTCGGGCGAGTGATCGCGCAAGAATCAGACTGTGTATGATACATCGGGGCTCGCTTCAACGGACGCCTGTATACTTAGCTCGTACCTTCGGTATATTAACATGCGGAGGAACGTGGCGGCGTTGACGACCAGCATCCGGCGAAAAAACGTTCGTTATCGCGGAGGTTAAATGCGATTTTTAGTAAATAGGGTAGCTACACAATGACGTCGGTCGATAGGGGTTGTGCAGCTCATGGATGTGGAGAAGTAATAAGATACCCACTTATCGTTAAGTACGACCCGAATGTACGTTGCGAACAACAACGCACATGTCTTGCCATTACCGTATAGAGCGTGCATAGGTTCTAGATCATTATGTGGACGAAGAAGGAAGTAGTCATTGAAGCGAAGATCATAATTTAAACAGTAGCGGAAATAGGTGCGACTTGTCAATCTTCGCATACGTATACAAAGACTCGTGCACATGACGTGCCTATTGCATGTAGAGACTGAGGCTTTTCATCGGCTATGTTCCTAAGAAATATGTTTTGCGTGTTCTACTTTCATCATACTAGATCGTCTATTAGATCCTCTCTATTTCCGATATGTCGCAAAAAAAAACGAAGTCGGCTAAAGATTTAAAACTGTGTTCCTCTCGATGGTACGATCGGACGGAGCCGCAAATAAGAAATGCACCTCGGCTCGTTCTCGGAAAGCGCATGAATCATATCGCCAATGCCGGCCCCACGGTTCCATTTTTAGGAGCACTTTAAGCGATTCGAAGTGTCACTGCGAATTTACGTCGACGCTCTCGATCTCGGGAACGGGACGCCTCGCTGTTTGCGTACAGAATAATAACATTTCAATACGGTATTCGTGACTCGAGAAAGTGTACCTAATTGTAAGGATACGGCAAACGCGTGTGCGATATTTGTCACGTTCACTAAGTTAAAAAAAAATATTATTAAAACTCCACAATGCGATATTATGTTCGGCTACCGTAGTCGTGATTGTAGAATAAATAGTAGAATAAAAGATATATATCAACTTATTTTTTTAATAGGACCAGGATAAGTTATGTCCGTATAGACGAGGATAGAAGAGCCGAGCTCGAGTCGATGGGAAAATGGCTAGGGAAGAGAGACAGGAAGAGAGAGAGAAATTATAAGTTAATAAAGCCCAAGAGCCACTGCGACTTGACATATCTTTTGCGATTGGCCCTTGTAATCTATCTGGTCTCCGGGATCTATAGACTTCGGCTACTTTGTAATGAACTAGAACGATACAGTATCTATATCATACAGCACAATCAGGTGGATTCCTAGTGAGCGACTCGTGCCTTATGTAGTTGCTATAAATTGTGAGTGGATACAAGTCTCCTCGGTTCCATGGCAGAAGCTGGAAGCTGGACGGTATGGAAAAAATATCAAGTAAGCGGTCACCTTAAAGTTGCCAGCGTTCAACCAGGTGACGAGAGCGTCGACCAGCGGGCCGGCGATCTCGTGCGGCACGTCGTCTCGCCGGACCAGTTGGCCGAGCCGCTCGCCCAGCTGCTGCCGCAGCCGAGGGTCCGGCCGCAGGAGCAGCGGCAGCGCGGCTTCCAACGTCGCCGGTTGTGGGTAGTGCGCCATCTGACGACAGTCGATGAGTACTCGATTCTGATCTTGACGACCATTTTTATAGGGTTTCTTTCTACTGAATTCTCATAAATGTCAATATTTAACTAGACTTCTCGCTTTGAATCTCAGTTGGCTGTATACGTGAATTTACTGGGACCATTTTATGCGCAGAACAGACTTTGTCACGAACACTTGGCATGTATGTGGTCAAGAAAGATACTCCTCTCCGAGTCAGGGCCATAAGGTCGAAATCTTTCATTAGCGATGACCAAAACTTTAAAAACCGTATAAAACATGAAAGCCATCACTCACCTTGTATTACAAATGTTCGAGTGCAAACTTGAAACAATCCACGTTTGTCACTTCACAAAATGTCCGAATCCATGTAACTCTCATTGCACACGCTAGGCGTCGCCACTGTACCCCGCGGCACGATCACTGAACGCAACGATCCCGACACACGGCCAATCACATGTCCGTTCACAAGTAATTTCTAAATTGACAGGACAAAAATAAAAAAAACTTTGTGAGAAATCCGAGATAATTTTTGCTCTTGGCTGCAACCGTACATCCTAACGCCCCAGCGCTGACGAGGGAGAATCCTTACTAAACCATAATTATGTTCCAAATATCTATGAAAATTGTATAGTTTCCAGATACAAGTACTCAATTGTGTTGAAATACTTGGGATATCTTAATGGGAGTATATTTTATTACCATAATGTTCTTATATGTATTTAATAGAGCATTAGTATAAATTAAATCGAGATCGCCTCTATCCAGATATGCTACACCCACATCGCAGCTATTAAAGTTTATAATAAACATACATAATATATTCACGAGCATTTAGTTAAGAGACAATGCAACATACTAGGTGATTTCATTAGTCAAGTACACGATATACTGTGATTTATTCAGCGGTCCGTCGAGAACAATTTAGGAAATGCCTTCAATTGCCACCTCGAGTGAGGTTCACTTACAAGAATACGGGTCTCGCCTCATGTTATCGTCATTCCGTTTACTGTTCCAACTGTTAGACACTGATCTCCTATCAAAAGGAGATGAGTATAGTAATCCTTATTAGCAATTGACAACTTTAAAAACACTGAAGTTAATTTGGTAGTCATAAATTACCAGACACTGTTCAAATAGTGAGCGAATCATGCTATATCTATATTTCAATTTATATAAAGCCTTGAAATATTTATCATGGAAATGGAATGAAAATGCATAAAAATCAGGGTAGGTCTGATAAAGTAAAACAGACTAACTTTGAATGGTAATTACTAAAGGTATCTAACTAATAGTGTCGAACTGACAACTAATATTAAATGTTTATAAAATCATGTTTTTATCGTAAAAAAGGTACATTCAGTAGGTTGCAGATATGCACGAGTGGTAGGAACCAAAGTACCGTTTTCGCATACAAAAGACGCAATATGGTGTCGATAAATGGGGTGAGACCCACTCTCCTTGACAGTGAGGTCAGGCCAGTTTATAAAATGGAGCTGATAACATTGCAATTCTGCACTGGACACATGACATCACCTTATCCTGTTTGCATGTACATTGTGTGATAGTTCGGTTCTTCAAAGCATATACAAACATGCAGAGGTCACTAGTTCGAGTGTGCGGGTAACGAATAGTCTCTCTAAACACACCGGACCTAGCGTAACCTATTAAACATATGATTTAATTAACTCTTGAAATTAATTATGAAGTTTAAACATTGTTTTCAATGCAATTATTCTCATGTCTCATAATAGAACTCGGCCGATCATTGTTATAATTGTGAGAAATTCTCATTTACTGTTAGTTGTGGATAAACTTTCTCTTGAAACTTGATCTTGATGTGTTTTTGGATGTGACTTTATTGATCGGTCAGGTCATTAGATGATATAATTGGCTCAACGCTGGCAATGCCGCTTTGATATGACTATAAAAAAAGATTGTTCTTATAAAAATGCTTCAATAGCACACTCTTCTAACCTAGTAGTTAAATATCTGATGCCCCCTTTACAGGCTTGTCACGTACCTTTAATTATAAAAAGTCATATGCAAATATCTCTTGCTCCATCTATGAAAGGATGGATTAAACAGCCCGATTCCCAGACTCTTATCTGAATACTATGACTGCTCAGTAATTTCTCATGCTGCAATAAGGCAGGTGGCGTGACCCTCTAAGATAGATGAAGTTCGAGAGGATAACAAGACTAGGCTATGTGAATCAGAGTAATCTTTCATACTTGCGCTCAATAGCTTTGACTAGAGACTAGAATATACAACTCCAATTAATAACCGACCAATTCTATTATTGTGTCGAGATGTTGCTGTAGCGATTTCACCGTTGTCATTGTATAGTCAGTATTGTAGTGTCTTTCTAACTTGGGAGCATCTAGAATCTTCTGTACATGCCCTACGTACATATTTTGCATACAACCTTAATTGACATACCTTAAGGATTTCATATCTGAAGGATAACATTACAGCATACAGCTATCAGTCACATAATCCCATAAGTACTGATATTACAAAGGTATTTGTGACAATTTAGCATAGATTACAGATAAGATAAAACCTGTTCTTGCAGCTCTGGACTAAATTATGATTGATATACATTATTTGATGATTTTATCCAAGTGCTTAGTTCACTTCAAGTTATTGATTACTACCTCGGGATGCTATTATAGATAGATTGACAACTAGTTTTCACTATCGATCACTGTTATTATGATCACTGTTATTAGCAGTGATAATCAAGTTGCTTCTTTTATGAAGTTCTGTGAGATTTTTAATGGTCCTTTCAAGTTTCTAATGGAATGTCTTTGTAGAATGTCAAAAATAACTAACAACTATCATATAGGAGACCATATGCATTGGAGATAATTGTACATTTACAGTAATTATGACTCTAATTTGTTAACTTTTAGGTAATAGCACCATGGCACTTAAGCCCGACTAGATTTTGTCATCCACCTTATACCGCATCTACACTTTCCGTCAGACTAGCTCATGACCGGACCTAGTTGTTCCTGTGATAAAAAAAATAGTATTTATTTCCTACATTGGGCAAGTATATATAGCAATCGTAATAAGATTATCAACAAAAATGCCTAATGCAAAAACTATGTTTGCCAGATAAGCAATCAATGATTTGTATACACTTTACATTACAAATAGACAAAGATCAATAGCAGATATTGTATATAATGTTGTGGTCAAACACAATAAAACCAATCGACCCACTGTTAGGTCCACTGTCACTTGCCACCTACATGCCATGAATCATAATCGGTCGAAACAAGTTTATTCAGCCAATGGCTACCTACTATTTCAATTACATGGCAGAATTATCTCTCTCAATTGTAAACTCTTTATTTTATTCAGATATTTCTATCTAACCGAATGTGAAATACAGGATATCCTAAAGAATTATCTAGTCTAGGGAAATATATTCTAGGACTCTTGAAGTCAAGGATGAGTGGGTAATATCTGGGCATCCATAGGAAAGAATGCAGCTATGCCACTCATCATGCAAGAAAACTGTATGGTTCCAAAACAATTTGATAACCATTATGGTTATCAATAATGACATTAGATTCTACAATGCAATGGTACTTCTGAAAGTATCTCACCCCTTTCAGCCCACTTCACAATATTTACTATTTTCCTTTACACAAAACAAATAATGTCAACAATAAATGTTTGAGTCTTTGTGTGTCTGTTTATGTAAACTATGAAAACAATATTTTCATATTACGCACTGAATTTTTCAATATGGCTTCCATTTTTTTTTTATGGTATGAGAGTAGTGAACGAGCTGCCAGCAGTCACGAGTGACCGCTCCC
>DWEM01000930.1:0-16135 GCA_018245935.1 Agara belti belti
CCTTATCCGCCTACTCGGAAGTACATTCCAATACTACTAGTCAAATCTCAAAAAAATTGAATTACAATTAAATTGAATCAAAATTAGTCCAATGGATGTGAAATTAATACATTACTGTAGGTTAAAATATTCATAATATGTTAAATTTAAATAACAAAGTAAAGTAAACTATATGTAGGTTTGCTACCATGACAACACAAAAACTGTTACTTGGTATTCGAACCGATGCAACGTTTCGTCATACGCATAATAGTTGAAGTAAACTATAATTATACGATAACAAATTTAAATGCTGTGCAAAATTATTGCAAAACAATTCTATTGTTCATTGTATAATAAGTTTATTGACTTTAAATACCAATTTTTACGTATGCAATACAGAGCAACGTTTAGCTTATTAAAGATCAATGGATGGATTTATTGATTTTTCACTACTTTTATTAGTCATCTGTGTGACTATCGTTTTCATACGTATTGTTTTTCTGTGCTTTTGACAGCATCTTTAAAGAATTTGACGATCTTGTAATTTACATTCAACTAATAACTAACAAGTATTGTTTTGATTTACTCTCAGCTGATGTTTCTTCTGTGGGTGTTGTAATTCTACTATAAGATAATCTTTATATAAATATTTATTTATAAACTACTGTGTGGGGCAGAGTTCTGCGTTAGTTAAAGATGTAAAATCTTTGGGAATTACTCGGTTAATGTAAACCGTAAACAAACCGTTCATATTTACGATTAATTTGAAATTAGTGAGTTAGTGTGTGGTGTATTTAACGCAATTCAGTATCAGTTTCTGATTTAGTGTCAAGGAGAAACCGACAACAGGGCGTTATCGCACCCCCGTAGCATTTCGTTTTAGCGGGAAATACTTGGCATATACTGTTGTTTTAATCGCAACGCTTCATTACAATATAAGTAATTAATATTCATTGTAAAATAGAAATGTAAGTATATAACGTGAACTTCTATTAGTATGTAATTAAGACCACATTATGCCTTAATGTACTTGATGTATTTGATTTTAAGGTGTTTCGGGATTTTTAACGTTTTATAAAAACCATAAAAACGGGCTCATGTTTAAGTGTCGATTGAGACGATCAGTCGAGAAATGGGTCACCCGAATTGGACTCGATTGGGTAGTGTTGACGACAGCTGCACAACATTATGCCAATGGGAGACATCCTTTTCTAGCATTATGTTCTCGATAAGGGATGAAAGGATTTCATCATCATCATTAAATGAATATTATATTTTTAGACTAATGGCGGCAGCCGATCCACCCGTTGACATTGTGAGTTCCCGCAACACATTGTACGTTATGGGGATTTACTGTGATTTTTCCTTCTTCAGAACATTATCTGGAGGAATCAAGGCCACTATTATTGTAAGTGTATTTCCTCATATAGTTAGCTGTGATTGCTGTAGTGCCGATTGATACATTTTTTTATAACATGTATTATGTAACGACTGAGAAGGCTGCTTTAATTGTTGTTAAATTCCTTGTATTATTTCATGACTCTTGACTTCACTTATTATTATTCATTCATACAGTAAGATCTATTTCAAATGGGCGGATTTATATCTGCCTAGTGACCCAGCCCAACATCGCACGGGTGCAATTAAGTGCAGTTTTAGTAGGTCTACCTATTGTATTTTAAACAGTAATATAGCCTGTGTTACTCAGTGACAATGTAGCATCCTACAGGTGAAGGAATTTTCAAAATAGCATGTACCAGGACAATCAACAAAACTTACCATTTTTCAATATCTCTACATTATTTGTTAAATACATATGTAAAACTTGAATAATAATAATTGTGTCGACTTAAAAATATCAATGAAGCTAATTGAGTATAGGAACTTTGATCCATGTACTGAGATATATTGATTTGCTAGATTAGTATCTGTGAAGTACCTGTACATATTTTAATTAATTAATTATTCTACCATTAACAACTAACAATTGCAATTTTGTGTAACCACTAAAGAGGATGTGGCCGAGGTTCCCACGCTTTTGTCATCATCAATTGAATAATAAGATAAAGTCACGGTCACATGTGAACCTTGACAATACATGTGAATAATCTTCAGAATACAGTCACATCTACATAATAAAGTGTATAATGTGATGAACAAAATCAAATTGCACTAATTCTGTTTAGTAAAAATAAAATATGTTTATATAACCTTTTAGAAAATACAATGCCAGAAGCATCAGTGGTCCAATAGGTGTATATATAGGACAAAAGTCCATAGCCTTTTTCACTTTAAAGTAGTCTCGCTCCTATTGCAATGGGAAAATAGTATGTCTTTTAAAGTCTTCGCAAAAATAATGTATCACACCGCACCTTCTTCTTCCAGGACCTCAGCCTGCTCGCGTTCATCTGCATCCAATCCTCCGTGTTCCGGTCCAATTCTGAAGGAGTCTTCTTCACCCTGATCGAGATAATGGGCCTCCTGTACACGACGCTGATATTGGTGATGTACGTGTGCCACGTGGTGGAGAACAACCCCAACTTCAAATGGCTGCACGTGGAGCTGGTGGCGAGCGTGGCGCTGTGCATCCTTCACATGATCGCTTCGACTATGGCCGTTGCGTTCGGAGCGGTCGCCTTCTCTGCGGCCGGGGTGAGGCTGCATCTTACATTAGTAGGATATTTTAGTTGCGACAGTGTGCGTTTGTCCGTACGTACGTTCCGTTTTCACGCGGGCATAGTTTGAAGACTGGAAATAGGATATTTTTTATTCCGATGTTCCCTCGGGATCGAAACGCACGCGGGTAACACCGCGGGGCATAATCAGTCGTATGTATGACAATATAACTTACAGCGTATCGACAGAATGAGAAAACCCTACAGAAGGGACGAGCGTTCTCCGATCGTAAAACGCGTTTCCTCAGAAATACAACTTCAAGTATGACGATCGCTCGAACGCTACGTCTTCAATAATAGCATGTCCTGACGTAACTAGGTGTAAATAGTATGTGAAGTCGTTCAAATTCTTACAAAAGCAAAATTAAACTGACGTGAATTCAGAATTACGTATTTAACAATTATCTCGGTTAGAGTGACCGCAGAACTTGCCACAGTAATCGAGACATTCGGTTTTGTTCAAATCGAGAATGACTCATCGCGGCGGCGGTGAGGCGATTTTTTATTTGAAATGCAATGAGCGCGAAAACAAGTGCGTAATTAAAATAAGTTTCATAAGTCACAATTACATTAGCATCTTAGTCACGTATGCGGTGCCTCGCGGTGCCACTGTATGCTCATGATGTAGTCAGTGGTCGTATACGTTACTTTGTTTCGTTCGTATCGAGTAAAGTACCGAGGTCCGGAGCGCCCGCAAACCGTACCCTTCGCACTGGACCATCAAACCTCGAATTCGACATACGGAAGACGAGTTCCGCTTTCGACCCCGGGCGGCTCGCCCGTCGGTGAGCCTGATTTCGGAGAAGTGAGCCGTGCGCGTCGTTGCAGTTCTTCGGCTACCTGCTGATGGTGCTGTACGGCGCCGAGGGGTTCCTGCGCGCGCGCTCGCTGTCGCGCGGCGAGTGCGCGCAGTACCCGCAGAAGCCCGCGCGCGCCGCCGCGCCCGACGTGGCCTAGGCGCTCCCTCTCCCGGGCGGACCCGGGGCGCCTCGATCCCGCAGCCGTACATCGCATACGAGGCATCGCGCTTCCTTCCGCTTCGTGTGTCGGTAGAGAAATATCAGACCGCTACGAGGGCGTCGGTATCTCGAAACGCGCATTGAACTCTCCACCTGGCCCGCGTCCAGTTCCGGCTACGTCCGTGTTAATAATTATTATTTACTGAACGAATGAAATTATGTAAAATATAATAATAAGGGTAAATACCGTTCGTGAAGCGTTCAAGCCGGTCGAGTGGCGATATTCGAATTTTTGCGCTCAAATTACAGTATCGCTCTAAAAGTACTTTGGTTCGTCGCATGTCCGATAACCGCCGTCCGCCGTGACGGAAATGATAGTCGTAAACGATATTGTCTCGACTGTTACGCGCCATGACGGTATGTGACGGATATTATTTTTTACGAATATACGTCGAATATTGTTCGGCGTCTGTTAACTTATGAGTCGGCTCGCTGTAGTACTTAATCTGTATAGAATTATAAGTTAATTACCAATGAATATATCTAACTCATTAAATGTATCGCGTATCGACTGATAGATTACGTTTATAGACGATTTTGAGCTTTTAAACATAACGTAGACGTCTAGCTATGAAAGTAAAAATGATGATATGTATTTTTAAATCCTTTCATAAACGTAAGCGGCATGTTACGATGCGGCCTTTCTTTTTTACTCATCTTGTTGCTAATCAACACTGATACCGTTTTAAAATCTAATTTTTCACTTCTCTCTTACTCGCATAGTTCCGAGCATAATGGACAGAGACAAACAATATCTCAACAACCAAAATCCAACTGCGCTCAGCAATTGGAGTTTGCGATATACGTACGTATTCGTTTACGTTGAATTATTTCATTACTTTCGTTAAAAATGAAACGGTGCATCTGACGTATGAAATGTTGTACATAGGTAGGGTACGAGTGGCCGTTAGTGAGAATTTATTTATAGTTTTACATCGAGCCGCTCCATATTAAGTTGTCGCTGAAGATCCGAATGTCTTCTATACGTTTATAAATCAAAGAATGGAAGTCCTGTATCATTTGGCCGCTCACAATTTTATTTCTCGAATTGTTCTCTATGTCTATACCGTTTTCAAATTCTTGTTGGACTTTTTTAGTTTGTATTTTATGTATGAGTATACTTTTTTATACAATTATATTTTTCCTTGTATCGAGATATTTGATGTCTACGTAATAATAAAATAAAATCTAATATTTTCTTATTAATACTTAGTCGGCACGGTTCAGTTTGACGGATTTTGGAAACGTTTATTAATATATGCTTAATTTTAACAGTTTATAAGTACAAAAAGTAGTTTATTTTGTTTCGTAATTGTTATAGATGACGGTTTTGTAATATTTCTCGATAACTAAATCGTTAAGAATATAAAGCGATTTAAATGATCAGTACCACTATATGTATATATATATAATACGTTGTAAAAAATTAAACAAAAAGGCCGATTTGTGTAAAATCTTTGGATTGTGTAATTATATGATTGTTTGGACCGTATTGCGTCTTCAAAAAAATCACTGCAACGGCCATAGCTTTATTCGCTTTAAAATTCAATGAACCTGCCATTGTCATCAATGCACACATTTTTCCAAACCGGCCGTTTACTTTAAGACACTGTAGAACACTAATGACACTTCGGATCTCCTTAATTACAAAGTTAGCTAAACATGTATTTTGCGACTGCTTATAATAAATCAGTGTGGCCCTAGTTGTAAATTAATTTGCCGATTTAAGTATAATTGGACGACATTTGCCGAAGATTATCGAGTACAGATGTTTGGAAATGGGTAGTATTGTTTGAAGACAACATAGTTTTTAATGTACATTTTACGGTGGGCAGAAAGACTAAGGATCCTCTTTGATCACGGAAGCGAACTTCAAGGACAACTTTGTTGTTCCTCTTAATTTCAACGATACGTACTTTTAGTTACGCTAATATTTTACAGTGTTTTTGTATATCATATTAATAGTTTTATTTTAGACATAGCCGTCCCCACCGCAAGTACCTCGGTCGTAGTACTCACCGTCTATTTAAGGGCGCCCTCTCGCTTTTCAGTAATCTAGAAATTTATTATATTTTTATATTTCTCAGAGTTGAAGTATATTTTTAAATTGTTAAAAATGGATCCTAAGTAATGTTCGTATCGGTGTCGATATTCATAAAAAAATATTTCATATCACGGGGGAAGGTACATCTACCGCCCTCGAATGCGTGTACGGCTGCATTATTGTAATCGTCGCGTGACCATGGCGGCGGGTGTCCGGAGTCGACACAAATCGTGGCCGAATCTTCCCGATAATCATATTTAAGGAATTGTCGACTGTCGTATTTGCAATTATATAAGCGACGAGCTGCATTTATTTACATTATGCTCGGGAACGTATTCCGTTTTAAATCTGTTTACAATCGTTATCTGTTTAAAGGCTTTTATCCATTTTGTATCCTATATTTGCAATATCCGCGAATGTCATTTAAAACTTTTTAAAGTCGGTACTCAGTTCGGCGCCCGGGGCGCACGGCGGTGTCGAAACACTATTTACATTATGCAAAGTTCTAAACTTCTTTGGTCGCTTTGAGCGCGGCTAGTTTATTCGTCCGTCCGCGTTTCGGCACCTATTTGCTCAGAATGCGTGTCAAATATACTGATGTTTATATCAAATCTCAACGTGCAACGCTCAGTTTGTTAAATCATTAAGTTTTAGCCGATATATAGTTTATATATACGTTTGACCCATTCTATTTTGATATAAATGTATATTTGTATACATATGTATTTGTAATTAGAAACTTGTGCTTCTTGTTAGAGAATTTCTCATCTCTCGGACCGCGTGCGTGGCGTTGCGCTCTATCGGAAACGGTAACGTGCCCGTTGTTCGCGTAACTATATGTTTTAATCTGGAAGTAGTCATTTCACCGGAAGCGGTGATTAGTTTAAATTGTGATGATGTTATTTTAACCTTCGCCAGAAGTAGTCAGGTCACGGCGCATGACGTTACCGTTATCTTTGTGGCTATCGGCAGTTATCATTATTACACCACGTGTCCGTGCGTGCGTTACGAATGTGTATTGTCTAATGATAATTAATAAATAATTCATATTTCAATCATACGAAATGGTATATTGGCACGATTGATGAGAGTCACGACGTCGTCCGGAAAAAAACGGCTCATTACATATTTACAATTTTATTTCTTTTACGTATTTATTTATTTATATTAAATAAATAAACAGACTCGTTCTACTGTAGAGTCATTTCGTTTATTTTTAAATATTCTCAATGGATTTGGGATTTTATTAGCACGAGTGCCATCGGAATTGTGTTATTACGAGATTATTCAGCGCGTCGAATGATAAGCGGTTTCCTTCGTCCCGTCGGCGGTGCGTCGGTCGGATGCAAGTTATTTATTGTGAATGTTAAATAAAACTATTCAGTGTCTTTCTGTGTTTTAATACATAACTTTGTTAACGATTCATGATTATAAGGTAACCGTAACTTGAAAACATTTCGAAAAAACTCGAATACATACTTAAAAATACGTAGAACTCTTTTACTTAATACGAAAATAATAATATCAACCGAAACTCGCCGAGCGGCCGAATCGAATGAACTACGAATGATCGGGATCGGGAATATTTGAATCTTTTTTATCTTGGATATAATCGGTTGCTAAATAGAGCTCTGCGACTGCATGAATGCGGCGGTATGCTCGATCGCAACATATTATATACATACATTCAAATACAAATCTTCGCTAGCGACACCTTCGGGGTTTGGACTTGACATTATTAATTTTATTGGTAAAAAGATAAAAAATACCTACAGTTAGCAAACAAAAATACACCGAAGTAGGTAATGTGAAAGTATCGAATGTAAAAAATTTAACATTATAAGTAGCGGCTCATGAATATATTGGATAATATAAAAAATATAGTAGGCACGGTATACATTTCACAAACTTTGACTAATATTACAATAAGGCACCGATAACGGGAAACGGTGTTTCCACAATGTATACACGACGTACAGTCTATCCAAAATATGCAGGAGGCGAAAACTAGTCACACTGAGATTTCTTTCTGCATTCGAGTATTTGTACATTTACAACATACAATGACAGCTTGCAGTTTAGTACTACCTTAACTACACGAGTAAGTACCTATTATCTATGGATATCGCGCCTTCTATTTTTAACGTTCAAAACGATAGGTTTTAGATACTAACGATGACTATAATTACTTGACAACATTTATATGCGCATGTGTAGTTTATGTTAGAAAATATTATTTTATTTGCATACTTATATAAAATTAAAAATTGTGTGCGCACATTGTACTGGTGTTCAATAGATGCCGATTAAAAAAAAACCGGTAGTCGAGTATCTATTTGATAGTGGCCAGGACTGGGACTTTACGTTTTAATTGAGTCACGGAAAACCCCAATAATCTGTGGCTTTGATAGTCAAAGCCACAGATTATTGGGGTTTCCCGTAACGTAATCGGACGCAGGCAATAGTTTGGAATTTATAGACGGGTAACGGCGCAAAAATGGCGCCAATTATGCAATCAAATTGGTGCATTTTATAGTTCGGTTCGATTCATTTTACATTTTAACAAAAACAATTGATATACATTTAAGATTACAAAATTAAATTATTTTATGTTGATACCTATTACAAATTATAAGATAACCGTACTTTGGGTCAACAATGGTAAAAAGGTAATGTGTAAAAAAATAAGTACAAAACGATAAACATGGCGAAGCTCTTGGCCTTCGCCTCCCCTAAGAAGGCATCCATTACAACCCTAGGCTACATACAACATATAGAGCATACTAATCCGATTTCAATGGAGTTCCTTTTGAACAATACTTATCACTTATTACTAATTGTACTTAAGTACATTGAGAAAAGTCAAAAGTACCACTAACGAAAAAAAGATAAACTATAAAAGACAAAGACAAGAATGAATCAGTTTCAAAAAATTCAGAAATATGTGGAATCTTATGCAACAGTGTTTTTGTATGAACAGAGAATCTGTAACACTTTAGTGAAGAGTATTATACATAATATGTACATCATATAATCAGACTTGTGATAATTTTTACCTCAGTATAGGAATTTGGGTTTCCGTGTTATAGGTAGACAATTTACTGACAAAATTTGAGATTTCTCAATGAATAATAACCTAAACAGCTAAATCCGAGAATGTATCAACTTTGCCAATTTTATTTTCTATACATTTGGACCCTGCAGTATAAATACACATCAAAAACATTCTTAGTATTGTATATAGAACCCTTTCGTAACCTGTATGGTACCATATACAGTTTTATATAATTCTCATCATCTAATGATGGATAATATCCTTACATTACACATATTCATAACGATTCTTATGTTACTGAAAAGTTAAGCAATTTGGATCTTAATATGAAATAATAATAGATTAAGTAACAAATTTTCGGTGAGAATGTGTTAGGACTAAAACTACGCAGGTAAGTTATTGAGGGGGCAGTCCTCGTTTCCATCCCTTGTACTTCAGGTACCCGTCGATCCCATAGGCTATAATAGCGCACAGACCGAAAAACTGAAATGTAACAATAAAATATCTAAAACACAGTTGAGGTCAGTTATCTTTTCAGGGTTAAACATAACTACAAAAAAAGCTATTCTACATATTATTCAAATGATTCATTATCCAAACATATTACGATAACAAGTATTAGTCTGTTTAATGAAGTGTACATTGTAATTCAATTATGCGACCGTAATGTTGCCAACTATGGGAGGAGATCTACGGCCACTTATTCAAGTTTATAATTATGAAAATGGTGGCAATACTTACACCGACGGCGTATCCGACGCTCTCTCCAATGGTCGTGGCGAATATAGACGTAGCGATGTACGCCAGACATATCAAGGCGCAGTAGAAAAACTCATACTTGTGCCACGGCCACCGATCGTACTTCTCCACAAAGTGGAAAGTGTACATGATGAAGAGGAATAGGGTGATGATGTTCCCAACCCAGTACAGGATGTTGTAGAATATTGAAGCGATCCAAGACCAGGACACCTTGATGCAGATGAACCCAATCAAGTTACAGAGCTGGAATGATAACACATCAAGTTGCTACTATTGCTTTTTTTGTTATAACAGCTACCGCTGATGTTTTCATGACATTTTTACAGTAAACTTTTATTGCTAATTCTGCACCGCCACCTAGTGGCAAGTTACAACAAGATAAGTCTTTATAACATAAGAAATATAATCTACGGTGTCGAGAGTAACACTCACAATTTCAGTAAGCTTTAGGATGCCCGGAAAAGTTTTCCAGTAGCCCTTGTCAAACCTCAGCGTTTTTTGGGGTGGTGGGGGGGCTGTTGGTGGGGGAGGGGCTAAATGGTCGAACATTGTGCTGGACTCAGAGGTACTTGCTGCAAATCTGAAAATGACCAACAAATTGAATATTTTTTTTTTACACACATCAGAAGACATTCTGAGTGGTGTGGTGAAGATGGAAGGGTTCTTATTACCCCAATTCTCATTATATGAAATAATTTTCTATTTTTCTCTGTCTACATTGAACCAAATTTTTCAGTAATGTATTTTTCATGTAAGATCATCTTCAGTTATATGTGGATAATGTCAATGATGACTCATTAGCTACTTACACTAATGGATAATGCTATTACACTTACGTCTGATATATGAAAGTGGTAATTAATTCCGGTGAGAACAATGTCATTAAAAACTATTTGTGTGTTTATTCAATTGAAAACTAGCAGATTGCTCGTTTAAATAAATATGCGGATAATTTCATACCTGGTGAAAGAATAGTAACTTAATTTTCTTTGTATAGTAGTTAAATTTTAAATAAGTATACAATATCTTAAGAGAAGTAGAACTATAAAGGAAAAACCTGTTGAATGAGTTTTTAATAAATACACTACCGCTCTTCTCTTGATGTTGACTTAATTTACTTGACACCTTGACAGTGATTGATTGTCAACATAGATAACTACTAATATTTAACAGAGATGTGCAGCTCTCAATTCGGCCGAAGAACTACGTACCATGATTAACAGATGGCAGCATTTTCGTTCTCTATTTGGCACTAGAGAGCTGTATTTGTTCCGTTGCTTGTAGTAAACGGCGCTTGTTTAAATAATAATTATTAGATATATTTGTACATGCAAATTTATCCGGAAATATTTTTCTACTACATACATGTGATTATTTATTTCAAAGGTGATCCGAAAGTAACACATGTGCCATTCATCAAACATTAATGTTATGTATTAATGTCTGTATTACAAACAAAACAAGAGTTAAAATAATAAACACACTATTAAAATAACAGTGCGGCATTTAGAGCAATGTTTTAATTATTTAATTATTTTAACGTAACTGGTGAAATGTGGGGGTGTACTACACTCCTCTGCCTACCCCTTTGGGCAATACAGGTGTGATGTTACGTTTTTAAATAATTTAATTTTTACTAATTACAAATTAAATATTTTAATACAGTCAATACTTTTTAAATACGTTTGCCTATTTTTTAAATTATTTTCGGACACAGACACTGGTATTTGAATTAGATTTTTTCCATAACATACTTTAGCCATAATTTTGAAAATCCACTCAGAAGTTGGTTAACAGATAAGAAATCATATTATTATCATCATGGTAGGTCCCGCACGGGGTAGGCAGAAAGCACCGAATGCCCAATATTATATTTCATAATGTTTTGTTGCCTGTCGTGCGTTTTACAAAGTTAATGTCAATGTCTATCCGGTGTCATATTATTCTGGGGATGGGGACTATTCTAAAGTATCTTGTTTTGCAATTGTAAAATACAAAAGGGAGCAAGACTTAGAAAATTACTGATTTATCTATTATTTAAAAATAGTATTTTTTGTAACTTTTTGTGTTTGTAATGTTACTCGCGTGTCCTTAATAAAGATAGTGTTAAGTGAGAAAGACTATTTGACATGTCTCGTGATTTGATAATAGTCTCCTGTTTCATGTGCGAATATCGTGGTAGTGCGAAATGAGAAGAATTCGTGAAAAGTGTTTGCGGGAGAAGTGCGGGCCGCTCAGATCTATTTGTGACAACTGGATAATGGAAGTGTAATGATCAAAGCAATATAAGGTGAATGTGTCTGCGCAAATGGTCACGATAGGGGGATAAATATTTGACAGGGGGAAATTGTGTTAAAGGAAAAATATCGGTTTTTACGCCGGCTTTGTATATCCTAGTCGTTTTCTTGGAAAGTTGATTCGTGTGATGGGAGATCGGGATTGGAGACCGTTTATTTATGGCGGCTTGGCCTCAATTGTGGCGGAATTCGGTTAGTTATCGCTTTAGTTTATTTTTATAACCTAATATATGAATGAAAGTCGGCTTAGCACCAGTTGAATTCAATAAATTAAATATTCTTCAATGCAGGGCTCCAGTTTTTATTTTCCTTCTAGTGTTAAATGATAAAATATACTTTTAAAACTAGAGTAGCTAATTGGTACTTTTATTAATATTTGTATTTCTTGTCGAAACGGCTGGAGGTGTACTGTTTTCTTTTTTTTACTGGTTTTTAATTTTATTGTATAAAATATCTTTTTAAATTGAAACCAAAAATTACTTTAGCTACCTAATTGCTCAAAAAAAATCTTTGAGACTGATAGCTATAAAATATATGGGTAACATATGTATGTAAAGTATTATTAAGTTGTTGTACTCATTCTCAAGGAACTTTCCCCATTGACACGACAAAGACCCGTCTTCAGATCCAGGGCCAGAAGATCGACCCTCGTCATGTTGAGCTGAGGTACACGGGCATGGTGGACTGCTTTGTGAAGACGTCGCGTCAGGAAGGTGTCAAGGCTCTGTACAGTGGGTATGTGCATATGTTAAACTCGCAACTCAAAAGGAGGAGTGTTATAAGTTTCAAACCTTTGTGTGGTCGTGGTAACTCTTCAATGGATTAACCTGTGATATATTTCGATTACAGGTAAGGTAAGAATCCACCATTCTTTAGTAAACCTGAATCGTTTATTGCTTCACCCTACTGGGGATGGACACTCAACAATGTAATTGCATCCACCCACACTATATTCATATGCTACATTACCAAAATGATTCCCTTTCTTTTTATCTCAAAAGGTATTTTCCTTTTGCGTTTCCAGTGCTAATTGACTGAGATACGAGCTAATGGCTGCTTCGTCTATTAGATGTTTAAATGATGGTCTCAAATGATGGCCGTCACTGTTGTTAATAAATTACATCATCTGTATTATTCACATTTTGTTTGTATTGCAACAAGTGAAATCATGTTGTTATGTAAAACATATTAAACATTGCAGATCAATCTCCTTAAACATGATATAATCAATAAACGAGACCGAAGATACTAGTTCATTTAATACATACATTTAGATGTATGTCATGTAAACATATAAGACATACACTTTAGTGAGTATTTTTTGTACATGCCTGGCATGCACATATGCCAGAGCAACCTGCAAACAATGCAGTTATTGATTTTTGGAAATTGTATTTCTGTGTGAGCAAAGCCGCAAGAAAAAGCGATATTATCATTATTAATATACAATCACACCACGTCCCCAACAAGGTAGGCGAAGCTTCGCGCTCGGCCTACATTCATCGGCCTCTACATGCTTCTGCTTTCGGAGGCCTTTATTTTATTAACCTACCAAAACTGCGGTGTTCCCTAAAGGTACCATAGGATAGCATGTTGTAGAGAATAAAGTAATTCGTGTTTGTAAAGTGGCGTCAATATAGTTGCCTCTCACTCTTCATGTTTCCCCCTTGTGTTACGGCGCGGTATGCATATTACTTTGTTTATATACCTACTCGTGATAATTGCAGCCGTTATAGTGTCTGTTTGTTGATATTATATTGGCTCCGTTATTGCTAATGACTGCGTGCTCGCAAACACGTACGTTCGTTATAAAACAACTGATTCTTCGAACTATCGGGTCGTTGTATCTTCTAAACACCTAATGAGTAATCGACGACAGCTCAGCCGCGTTTATATTTGAGAGTACCACCTTGCCGGTGTAGGGTTCGAACCTGGCGCGTTAGGTCTTCGAGCGCTTCCGATGGATACCGGTCCTACCTCCCTTCTATCGTCGTGATTCATATCTATATTTATTACGACAGATAGTAAAATAATGTGAGGTTAAAAGTACCTATTACACGAGCGTGTGGGACGAAAGGAGTTTCTTATGACTGTTGTGGCTGGAAGTTGTTAAGTCTGCGTACCCCCATGGGAAATGTGCGTCTAAATATCTCTATTTGATATTGTTAGTTTCACTACAGACCTAATCCTCACAGTGGTGGTGAAATGAATCATGAATATATAGGCCATTTTATGTAACCTTGTACTGATAAATAGAAATTGACCGATTGATTCATTGATTGATGGATTCATTGATTGTTGATCGATCGATTTATACATATGTTAACCGTTGTCACAGCATTTGGCCAGCGGTTCTGCGGCAGGCCACATACGGCACGATCAAGTTCGGCACGTACTATTCGTTGAAGAAGGCGTTGGCGGCGCGCAGAGCGGACGGCGGGACCGAGGAGCACCTAGCCACGAATACTTTCTGCGCGGCCTTCGCCGGGGGCCTGTCCAGCGCCATCGCCAACCCCACCGACGTGCTGAAGGTTCGGATGCAGGTGAGATACTCGCGATAGTGATGTGTTCGTGGCCGATCGGGAAGCGATCTTCACTTCATGCTTCGAGTTTTGTGAGAAATCTGTGATAGAAATCGTGTTTTGTATTTTTTAAAGAGCTAGAACTACCGATAAATAATCAGTGTAAATGGCCGGCACCGTTCTAATTATGATTAAATAAATAAGGCAAAAACGAAGTATGCTCCATCTGAGGGATCGCGATGTCGTTTTAAATTCGATCTCCGCCCTGGACAGACTTTTGTGTGAAGAGAATATTTCTTCCGTCTGGATGTAATATAATTATCTATATAAGTAATGTATAACACGTATGTTTGTCGGCTGTCCGGCTACCAAAACGCGGCCATGTGATTGTCTAATAAATAATTATTTATTATTTCGTGGTCATTTATAATTTACACGCTAACGAAAGTTCAAATCGAGCCAACGTTCGCAGGATATCGGTTCACTTATTGATTCCGAACGGAAATGTAATAATGAACGAATACATTTTAATCCGACGAGTCGCGCCGATGTTAATGTACAACCGTATCGTAATATAGCTCGAGCGAGTCGCGGTCGAGATTTGCACGAGACGCAGATTCGGCGCTGAGCCGCCGGATTTCGCCGATAAGATACGGTTCGTTGCGACGTACATTTACGCGAGATAGCAGTCGCTAATGTCGATTGAGCGTTTTCACATACCTAGTCGTTCGCCCGTCGGTCGAAGTTCACGCAAAATCATTATTGAAAAGTCGAGGAAAACAATGAGTTTATTAAACGTGTCCGAAATTGATTATCGAAATTGAATTGGAAATAGGTTTGCTCTATCGCTCTATCGCGTGCTTCATCTTAGATTGCACCCGACCTACCAGACGAGCTCGTAGTCGAACGTATGCATATTTTACGATAAAAAAATATACAAGTATTTATTTAAAAATATATACATGCAGCTTGTCTGTTGTCCCGGATACCATCGCTAAAGTTCCGCTTAGTTTGCGATCGTACGACCGCGTTATCCTGGAATATAATAATGATTGAATATGGCAGGTGGGCGACGAAAAGCGCAATCTAGTGAAATGCTTCGTGGAGATATACAAGTCGGAGGGCACCCGGGGGCTGTGGCGGGGCGTGGGCCCGACGTCGCAGCGCGCCGCGCTGATAGCGGCCGTGGAGCTGCCCGTGTACGACGCGTGCAAGCGCAGGCTCACCCCCGCGCTGGGCGACGCGCCCCTCAACCATCTCGCCTCGAGCTTGCTGGCCAGCCTGGGCAGCGCCGTCGCGAGCACTCCGCTGGACGTCATAAGGGTGAGCGGTGAACGAGGCCCCTCGCGAAGTCGTCAGTGTGAGGAACATAAAGTTACGCGCTAATCGTACTCGCTTCTTATTTCAGACTCGACTAATGAACCAAAGAAAAGTTAAGGCACCCGTACCGAGCGTAAACGAGAGAATATACAAAGGGACCGTCGACTGCTTTTTACAGGTATCGCTCTGAACGGACCCTTCCTAGGTATTGCCATCGATGACTCGATGCGAGTGATATATGTAATTATGCTGATGAATCATTTTGCAGACGGTCCGGAACGAAGGGTTTCTCGCCCTGTACAAGGGCTTCGTGCCGACCTGGCTGCGGATGGGTCCGTGGAACATCATCTTTTTCATCACGTACGAGCAACTGAAGCGGCTCTACTAGAGCTCCTCGGGGCGCTCCCGCTGGCTCGACGCAAAATCACCCTTATCACGAAACCCGTAAGGTCGATAGGGTCT
>DWEM01000931.1:0-16131 GCA_018245935.1 Agara belti belti
ACCGGAGGACGTGGGTTCGATTCTCACCCGGGACAAACATTTGTGCGATGAGCACAATCGTTGGTTCTGTCTGGTCGTAATAAAAATATCTATATAAGTATTGTATAGCATGTATTTATGTATGCTTATCAGCTGGCCGGTTACATTAGCACAGGTATGAAATTGCTCAATTTGGAATCGGATAGTCCTCTGTGGAATTGTCCCCAGTTATTACTTTCACCCTTATGAAATACTAACTAAAAGGTTATGTAGTAAATTTATTTTTAACAATAAGCCTTTTCTGTATGAAAGCAAACTCGGGGATAATTTAGCGTTAAACTTAGACATAGGCGATAAACTTTAGATCTTTTTATCAGTTAACCCGTTATACAACTGCCAAATGTTAAATCTGCACCGAGCCGATGGAAATTCGGTTGTTAATTAAGTTTTCATAAAACAATGTCAATTTTCATTAATCAACCTTGACGGTTGATGGTGTTTTCATAATTTATAAGGCTTTCAGAAGCCATTGACCATTAATTTCCCAAGAATATGACACAATTATTCTACAAAAGGTTATTGAAATATAACATTTTATACAAATCATATTGCATTTTACTCCCAACATGCAGCAAACAAAAGGCGTTTCCTTTCCTTTATATTTCAATGCATAAAGAGACATGCAGCATCGTGACATAAAGCATCATTACGCGTAGTAGATAAATCCAAGCTATAAAAGGTAAAGAATATGTTGGCTGATATATAAGTTGTAACTTACAATGTGAAGTAATAGTAATTACAAAAGAACTAACAGATGATTAATCACTTTTTAAAATTGACAAACCTTAGAACAGAACGACTGTTGCAATCTTTTGGGGAGGTCGTGAGTTCTATTCCCACCAGGACAGTCATTTGTGTGATAAACACATTTCTTTGTGAAAAAGTTATTTATATAAGTATTATTTAATGCACATAAATATGTTTGTCTGCTGTCCGGTTACCATAACACAGACGTTTATTTGCCTAACTAATTTGAAATCACATCGATATGTGTGAAGTCGGCCCAAATATTTTTATTATTTAGTACTCAAAGAATGGAACACATTATCTGTATTTTGTTACAATATGTATATCTTAACTTTGTAAAAATATAGAGCTTTTAACAACTGTTTAATTAAAACCATTACGTTCACCTGTGCTGTGACAAATAAATTATGCATGCAGAACGTTTTGCTTCTTTGTTTTTTCTAGTTCTGGAAGGTATAATAGAGCACGCTGTTTTCGTTTTATGAAACTACCCTCTAAATATAAATGCAGCTGCGAAACCTTCTTCAATGAAATATCACCCAACTTATAGGGTTCAGTGCCTAATCACTGTAGTATTCTTTAATCTTATTTTGAAGTGTCAATATTTTAATTTATTGCGGATTGAGGATAAGTATCTTTACTTTCTGATATTTCTGAATAGTCCTGTAATGGATGTGCATTTAAAGAGCTTTTTAATAATTTCATTATCATAAATTAAACTACGAAAAGATTTAAGATACATATTGTGTAATAAAAATTACGTAGAATTGTAGACGATTTGAAAGAATTTATAAATATTACAATTAGTTTGAATTTTTTTTAGCTATTATTCATGCTAGCGAAAATAATAATGTTATTGCTTTTAATGTAACTAACTGATTCGAAATTCTGGCGCCAAGCGACAGAATAAATACATAAACGAGTCTCTGAAAGCAACCTCATTGACGTTGCCTCAAGTCAATCGTAAAACGTATTAAAACAGTTAATTTTTTAAAGTGACTCTCAAAGTTTTCTGGTGTACATGCACGAGAATGCTCCTTAAAATAAGTAACTTTCATGTCACATAATATTCTCGGTAAAAACCACGCAGAAAGTGCATTATACCGTAAAGTTGCATTTGTACGCACTCGCTACTGTATAAAGACGATGAAATAAGCTCCGACTTTTATGAAAATTTTCAAAGAAACTCAAAATTTTATTCAGAAAATGCTATGGCGAGCGGTTTTGCGGGTCAATTGCACTTGTGTTGAGTGCACTTTATTTTTGTTCTGCAATGTTACATTTAGTATATTTCTGCCAAGGTAGACATTACACTGTTTAAAAAATGTACAATTTATGAAAATGTTGCAACAATAGTTTCATGTACACGGTGTGTATTACCCTTAACAATAATGTTTAAATTCCAAATTAAAGCTACGTTATTAGACAATTTCACCCCCGCTATTTTTCCTCTCCAAATATGTCAATTTGGTAGTGTCTATTTCACGCACTAATGATTGTACGCGCTTTGTTAGAACGGGTAAGAGTCTATGAAAGCTATTTACAAGGTAGAGATGATAACAATGATAATAGAGTCAATTAATTATAGATCTGGTTTAGTTTATTTCTTTCGATTCTTTTATTGTTCCAATACTAGACACCACTCTCCTGCAAAGTGAAAAGGTTACAGGCCATACGTAACATCACGCCTGTATTCCCCGAAGGAGTAGGCAGAGGAGTGTAGTACAGCCCCACATTTCACCAGTTACGTTTAAGTCCCACAATGCAATAGGTGGTGAGCCTATTGCCATGCACCGGGCACACATCCAGACTCCGAGTCGCTACTAGAAATTCTGAATTAGAAAAATCCAGCAGTGAAACCTAGATATTTGACTTAATTTAATAAAAGTAATATAACCCTGTCATTATAAGAGGAGACCCGATATAGCAGTGGACCAACAAAGCGCCGAAAAAAAAACAGCATTCTTTTATAAAATAAATCATACTGCATGCTAAAACAATAAGATTATGACACGTTTGTTATCTACACTTTTATTTATTTTTAACAATTTAGGCCACAGTGAGCACGAAAATAATATAGGTACAAAAAAATTATGTATTTGTGTTTTAACAACTATCTGGGATTCCGTCAATGTTTTGGATTAAGAAATCAATATCGTGAGTATCTGTAGCTCTTTTATACATACCAAAATTCCGAATAAAGCTTTTGTATTAAGTATAGGTACGATAACTTATTTAAATATCATTTAATAATATACCGTCAATAACTTTAATTCACATTCCTAACTAGGTATGTTGTCATTGAAATGTAACGTGATAATTATTAAGCGCGGGATATTCAGCCTATTTATAGACATGCATTTTACCTACCTACGACAGTCGGTAGGGTTAATATGAAACAATAACGTATACTTTTAATTTTATTGATTAGATACAGATCCTAATCTTACAATAACATCGTATATTAATTAAAATTGCAAAATATTATCTTTCTTAAATAATCGCACTGAAAGGAAAAATAAGGACAAATATGTAAGTACCTATATACTAATAAAACATAAATTATAGGATACGACCCATACCTATACAAGAAGTGACAGATAAGCTATCTAAAAATTTTTTTGTTGAAGTTACTTATTCCCGATATACGTACGTCTATATTGTATTTTTTTACAATAACATATCGCCCTTGATTTATCATTGTTTTGTTTGATTTTAAGTACCTACCTACATAAGTAACGTGTGTACTGTAAATGAAACAAGTGAAATGAAATTTTCACTTTAGGAAAAAATTTAGGTTTTTAATATTATGGAGCTCAATGCGAAAACTAAAGGTTGACAAATTTAAAAAAAAACTGAACCAAAAATAAGTTCGACCTAAATAAGAATACGAAAATTATTTCGAAGAAAAATCGATATAGCGATAATAATTCGATATAGCGATTCTGTTCGTCTCATTTAGACCATGTTCAAGGCCTTAAGGGAAAATGCCGATACTGAAATTACTCATGTTCTGTGCAGGAAAAATTTAGAAGCTAATAGAAATGATCACTATTTAGAAATGCGATGGAAAAAATATAGGGAAGAAACAATTTAAATGTATCTGAATTTTTCTAATTGCCTGTGTCCTGTTTAATTTATCTTTAATGTACCTATCTATATTATGGATATCAGGCAGCTATGTGGACCGTTAAACTGCGTATCATTCAATAAAATGTGGACAAAATATACAAAAGTGATAAAATATACATGCTGCCTGAAGCGCTTCGTAGACAAAGAAATTTAGGTATATATATTAGAGACAAAAATATTTTTCTCCTACTTACTTATCATAACATTTTAATTGTTTGCATGAATCACAGTGTTACTATCACAAAATTGCATTAAAACAGTCATAGTGAACACATTTTATACACATGAATTGTCGCAGTGCCGGTAGCTTCCATTAAATTAAATTGTACAGCGCGCAATTTGTTAGTTGTAAGTACAACTGATGTGACACCACGTCCGTCTAACGCTATTCACATTGGTTCACTGCCAGTCTGTTACACGTAACGTGTGATCTTCGTGATCATCTCGCACATACTGCTTTGACCTATGAATTTTGGCAAATTATTTAATGGGAAAATCCACTATGCCTCATAAGTTCTTTGAAACCTTTTGGGACATACGTTTCTACAAGTTATATTTTATTATTTCTCTCTTTATCTGCAGGACTTCAATGTTTTGTAAAAAGTGTCTATTTTTAAAACGTGTCAAAATACACCTCACCAATTCTGGATTTCTCATTCGATTTTCGAGTATGGAGTGTCATCGCTGTAGTAACTACTGAAATGAGCAGCAACGCTACTAGATATCCCTAATCCAATAATTGGTTGAAAATTGAGAGCACTCAATTATTTTTTTTATATTTTCATTTCTGTTAAACGTTATAAGCAGTTGGGTGTAATCTTGTATAGTGCCTTTTTAATAAAGTAGATATTATGTGTACCAACATTACAAGGTGTAGTTCATAAAGAGTAATCAATTTAATGGATCTAACAGGCGTGGCTTCGCATAATTGTAATACAGAAGAGTGTTACCTGCTAATTAATTAACCGTGTATCTAGTGTCTGATAACAATTAATGTTTCTTGTTTTAATGAAGGAACTTTGTAAAATGTGTGACAACAGAAATTATGTTGATAACACATTAGTTACTTATCACTATATATCTATATTTCTCAACTATATATCTAAATATCTTATAGTAGAAAGTTACATCAACATTTAAAATAGGTAAGTATCTATTTAAACGATTTTGGAAATGTTGAATTGAAATTCGATAATTTTTGCAGGGTGACTATTATGCAAAATAATAACTGAACGGATATGTCTACGACTGCGCTATTTTAGTTCATTAAAATGTTGTTCGTGGAAACAAAATTTTGTGAGATCGAAATTTCTATTACGCTGTATGCATCATTACACTCCCGACATTTGGCACGCTACAAAGAATGTCATCTCGTTGATTAATCTAACAAATTTCGTCAATGAGTTTGTTTGTAAGTAAAAATATTTAAAATTTATATCGCACTTTCACATGCAAATTGGTTGTTTAATACCTACGGTACTGAATCTAAAAAAAATTAAAGGTTATTTTTTTTTCTTTTTTCTTAACTAACTTTTTCGGCTTAGCTCGCACAGAAGTCGATATTATTTTACATTGCAATAAATCATGCAGCTCTATTTTTACTCTACATTTATATTTGTAATAATTAAATGTAACTATAATAGAGCGTGTACACTGCCTTACGGACTTCCATACAATTTTTATCTCGTTTTTAAACATTTACCGGTGAGATTTTCGCAAAACCAATTTAGTCCTTAATTGCTTTTAATACACAATACAATGATAATTACGAACGCAACCAATTGATTTCATTAGATTGAGAGGTGCGGCTAATATCTGAAGTTGGTGTCTACGATAACATTTGTAAACAATAATTGGACACACAATCCATATCACCCTCAACTTTATTCGTTATTCTGTCAATCCCCAATTTAACACTTAATAAAAACACACAGAATATTTATAATTAATTTAATTGCATTTTTTTTTTCTGTGACATAAACATTAAAATGCGTTCTTACTATGTTCTTGTCAACTTTAAAGCACTGCAAATCACAATTGCATTAACTGACACATACATTTTAGTATAACGTTTTTATATCCTACTTGCAAATAAAAATAAAGGTTAAATAATACCTGTACACAGCGTAAGTACGTGTTATAAATAGCGCGGTTCTTATTACAATTTTGATAAATACCTTTTTAATACTTAGCACATTTTATCACAGACAAATTATATTGCCGCCTTAAATCACAAAACTGAATTAAATCGACAATTGTTAATTTTTTGGCATACGCAGAACAAACGATCCTTAGATCTAGAGTCATTTGTCATTTGCATTACACAATTTCCTAATCCCCTGTATGGTGATATGATGCTGACCGGACCTACTAGTTTTATATCTGACCCTATTCGCGACACGCTAGCCTCATATGAAACGTTTCCTGGACTCATAGATAACGCTACAACATAGAACAATTTTATCATAGCGTTGTCATAATAAAAATGTATCCTCGTGACATTTTTCAATGAAAGGTCCGAACAAATCCAACACCTTTTTGTTTGTATTCTTTTTATCACAGATTTTATATGTTGTATTACGAATGTAACGATCTTCATTCCTTCTGTGTCTTCAACGTTCAGTGGGTACAATTTGTGGCAACTGCACCATTTATCGTGAATTGTGACATCCTGGCAAGTCCGATTAGAGCTAACAACATTAAATAAGCTTTGGCACTTAGGACATCCTATAGATGTACGAGTGGTGTTACTACAGTTTGATAAACGATTTATATCTTGAAGGGTATTAAATAAATCGTAATGTGTGGTTAGCCTGAATTGGTTGATTGCTAAACTTTTGTACTCTTTCGGATGCTTCCATTTGAAATGTAAAGGAGTCCACATAAACAATAATGGCATACGTTCATCGAAGTATGATTCGAAATTGCTGCGATGATTTCCAAAGCGTATGCCATGATCACTAAAAAATATTACAAAAGTATCTCTCAACGCGCCGGTATACGAAACTTGATTAAAAAAGTTTTCAAACATTTTGTCGGCATCTTGAGGACGACTGTTTGTATTATGACTGTAAGAATTCATCCAAAAGAGGCCAAAGAATGGCGTGTCCTTGTATGTGGTAACAAAATCTAGAGCATAATCTAACAAATGCGTTCCAGACGACATTTTTCCAGCACATACAAGAGATTTATTATAGATTTCAGTTTCACCTTTGAGAAAGAATGGTCTCATGTAATGGTGAGTAGGTGGTCCTTGAAAAGCGTAGGAGTTGCTAAAAGTGTCCGGCAACCGCAGATAATCTTCGCCGTAAGCCGTCACGTAGCCCGCGGCCTTGAACATGCTCCATATCAAGAATTTATTGCATTCGTCCATTTTTCCAAAACAATTTTTAGATATGTCCGAGAAATTTCGTCCCGTGAAAGCTGCCATCAAGTTAGGAAAAGTGTTATCGCGTATCTGAAAAAATTATTACATTACACATAGTAATTGCATATACTGTAAAGTAGTGGATATCGTTAATAACGATTATATTGTAAAGTATTTATCACGTTCCGTATTTTTTACCTTGTGATATCCCCTAAAACCGAGCCAAAAATTGTCTTTGAAATAATGGACAGTGCGAGTCATCGTTTGAACGAAGCGTGGCAGAGACATTGAATCTATTCCAAGCATTAGGACGTTGTATTTGATTTTGCAGCTAGTTGGACTTTGTTTAGAGATATTGATTTTTTTCGTAAATGCGTACACATCGTCGTAAATGACATGTGACTTGTTTCTTGTTCCATATCCAAAACATAAAACGTTAATAAAGTCCGATTCTAAATTATAACTATTACCGCTTTCGATAATTCTACAAGGTGTATTTCTGAAACGAGAAATTCGTTATCTTTATTCGGATTCATTAGATCATTGAAATTTTTATCAACAGGTATTCTGATTTATTAGATATTGAAAATTACATAACAATCAAATCATTAATAAAGATTACCGTATCTTTGTATTTGGGTAACTTGGAAGCGGAATATCTTTAAAGAATCGATAGCAACAGTAATAATCTTCACGGTTCTTCGTTAAATACTTCAATATGTGGTCTTTGATCTGTACCCGAAATTGCGTATGATTTTTCGTCAAATATACAGCACGTTTACCACAAGATGGAACCTTAGTATTTTTCTTGAGCTCATTTTCGTAATTAACCATTAAAAGTGGAATTTGACATCCCGGTGTATTCAACATGTGCGCTGGAAAAGTAATGATTTTTCAAATGCTTTTATTACGATAAGATATGGATCAAGATAATTATGATTGTTACGTTTGTCGGTACCTACTGCAAGTCGTATTAATGTATGAATCAATCTATATTAATAAATCTATTATTAATATGTTTGTATTTATTTTAAAAAAAGGTTTACGAATTTAAAAAATTAGGTTTAGTTCATTTTCGATAAATTTTTAGTGACTAAATTTATATCATGTACCTTGTTTAAGATCCTCTAATTCACTGGAATGTTCAGATTCATCTTTCGGTGTATCTATATATATTTGGTTTAACGGTACATGCTTAAATGGAGTACCTAAAATTTTTTTTTTCATTGTCCTGTCTACATTTTTTTTTAACGGTACCGAAAATTCGTTTTGTTTTGGGAGCATGTGAGGCGTGTGATATAAGTAATATGAAAGAAGAGTTACAAAACAGGAACCTATTGTCACAACCCAAATCGCTAGTTTTATTTGCTTCATATTTACTTTTTTGTAAACTTTTCTCAGCCTGAAAAAGATTAACTTCTGTACAATAAATTACAAACCATTGTATACCTAGCCATTTCGAATGGCAAATACCTATTTCATGTGAAAGCGCCTTAAGACTTGGGAATCTTTTGTTTTTTGAAGTTGGTACATTCAGCGTCAATCATAATATTATAGTTCACTTTTCATTCCAATTCAATGTAAAAAATGAGTATTGACGTTAATATAAATTAAAGTTTTTAAATGATTCTTGCATGTTTTAGGTAGGTACATATATGTTACGTAAAAAGTAACATATCTACTAAGTAATAAAGTTGTTCCGAATACATTTTGGACAATGAGAGTGAAACCATAACTAATGACAGCAAATTCCCCACTGTACGGTTCATTATCACTCTAAATTGGTCCAGCCTTTCATCTATGATGGCAGTCAGCGTGGATACAAAAGGCCGGTACCTTGTTATGAAATACATATTTCGTTACCGACCAGAGAAACCAGAGAGGTAAGTATTATTTGACTACTGCAACTCATTTAGACTAAATATGTTAACAATTTGAAATAGCATCGCAAACACGCTTTACATCATTTCACGAGTATTCTCTGAGGTCAGAGGTAATTCTCAAAGTGGTGAGCAGAATGTAATAGTATCCTAATATGTATAGTGACTCTATGTTATAAGGCAAGACACCCGACAATGCAATTTTCCAATCTTATAATATCTAGTATAGAAAGAGGAATATTTTAATATGTTTGTATAATAATACGGTGGTGTCAACGAAAATTAGTTAGACTTTAGGCCTTATTTACTGGAAAATCAGCTGAATAAGGACTGAGCGTTTTTAGCATTTTGTTACTCAATAAAATAATCGATTAGATAAGAACTAAAAGTAAAAATTATCCCCACAAACAAGCAAATAATAATATTTAGTTCTTTGTAATATCAGTATGAATAGAATAAGGAAACCTTAAACACTTGGTGTTTTTGGAAATTAAAAAAAACTGTTTTGGAAACCATACGTTATATATATCTCGTGGATATTGAAACTTATGTTAAAACCTAGCCTACTGGCAGTGTCTTGGTCGATGTTTTTCGCGATTTATCGATGTCTAATACAGAATATACCGTACAGACACGGGCTATTTTAAGTAAAATTCGCATATACATTGATCCTATCCGATAATCTGCAAATTGCTTAGTTACAGGTTGGGCTTCAGAAAATTACAAATACTTGCGTTAGTGAAATACTTAACGAAACAGGTGGCACTTTTTTGATTGGTTGTTGTAGTTCGTAACGTACCTACATACTTAATTGGTTTCCTCGGAAACGTTAAAGCAATTGGGAATAAAGCATATTCTATTTCAGTCGAAAGGGTGTGGATAATTACACGTAATAACGCTCCCAACTTACACAATAATATACGCACAAGTATACTAGTGCTGACTAGTGGGAAAGCGTAGGTGACCAAACGAACAGTGCCTAGTAACTAAAATTAACTGCCCTCATACCAACATAGGTGGGTATGCTTACCTACTAACTGGATTAATGTTACTAATAGTCCTACTTACGAATAGTTTAACAGCAAGTAATTGCATAACAATTTTATTCTTACCTATAGTAAGTTCGAGATTCTAGATGTCCACGGGCGGTAGCGGATATTATAAAAAATTACCTTACATGTTATCAGTGCACGTACCTGTGTGGCAGTTAGCGCTAAAAAAACTGTCATCTTCTATAACGTTTGCTAGGCAGCTAACTACCCAAAAAACCGAAACATTTATCACTGTTGTGCCAAGTTACCATGCAAAACATGCACGTTCGATTTGAGGTCTTTATATCTCGTATCTAAATAGACGAGTGTTTTATTATAATTTTTTAATTTTACTCTTACTAAAGTTAAGACTGGTCGGTCCCAAGGCTTCGCAGTACGTTTTGAAGGTTTGCCCCCTCACCAAATATGAAGTGATATGCTGACTAATAATTCGCGAACTAATAATGATCTAATCTGTTGGTAATGTGCCTAATGTAAGACATAACAAGAACGCGTACGGTGACGGTGTAGCATGCTCTTAAGCGTTGTCTATTCTTAATAATTACCACGAACCGCCATACTCCCGAAGGCTGTTGCAATAAAAACTAAGGGCATATTTAAATGTCCGTACCTCAAAACAAACTTCGGTATGGGTAGCAAACAACAAATTAAAACTTGAACACAAAACAAAGCTGGTTTCTTCTTTTGTAACTCCATTTTTTTTTCTGTCACTATTTATCGTTAATATTTTGTTCGTTAAATTCTCTCTTTACACAGGAGAAGCTACGGTCAAACAAGTACAGTTTCAATGTGAGTTTTCAATGAATGTGAGTTGCAGTTATTGAGTAATTTGTAAATAATAACATTTACTTAATGTTTAGGATGTTCATTGTGAATCATATCGAATCGAAATACTTGAATTTGTTATATAAGTGTAACATTAAGTTATCGGAGAAAATCAGTAGCTGTAGGCACGGTGTAACTTGTTTTAAATTAAACTTGCAGTGTGTAAAGGAAATTAAGAAAAATGAAATGTTCGCCTACATCGATATTCCCCATACGTACCTATCTGTGTGCTTTACAATTCCGGTTGCTAATCATATCGTGTGAACTTAAATGGAATATTTAGTACATAAGCAGATACCTAATAACGTATAACTCATTAAGTCGTCACGATTTATTACTGATGATTGAGCTCATGATTGCCTACGTGCACAATTAAGTTTTGAAGGTTAACATTAAAATATTATGCGAGTGTTTACTGATATTATAACGCTCTTGAAAGTGGTTAAGATTAAAATCAATGTATTAAAGACTACCACTTTTATGAGTCTCGACATTGGCTTAACATTATTGTTGCTTGTTTAAATAATTGAGTATCCACTCAACGGTTAATATATAGTAGCTGTAGTTAATATACATTATCTGCTTATTTATTCTTTATACAATTAATATTTATTGGACTGATCTATAAAAAGCCATGAAACTTAATATAATATAAATTAATAAACTACTTAAAAAAATGCTCTGAACTTCTCAAAATTTTTACTTAAGTTACTAAACTTACCCATATCATTGATTAATATCGCGTGTACACTAAATGTTACTTCGGATATCAATGGTATTTATGCCATTGAAGGAGATAGATACAGATTTTAGATGCTGGGACGCCATTTTAATTTTTGGGAAGAGTTCATGACGCCTGCGCACTATACGCATTATACGTAAAACCAATTTTCGCATTGCGTTCCTTTTGATTGAAAAAATTGCAATTCTATTAACGAAATACAAAAGGGAAGCACGTATTGTTATCTAAGTAAAAAATTTGTCGACTCTGAAACGTTTGAGGAACATTGAGGAACATTTCATTTTTATAACATAAACATTTAAATCCCAATTGGAAAGGAGAATTAAAAATGATTTGATACGCTAGGTACATGAGAAAATTTTTATATATCCTTACTTATATATTGATTCACCTAGTATGTTAATATGTACTCGTATAATATTAACGTGCCCTAATGTTAACAAATAATGCTGAAACCTATTTACAGAAATTTTCTACATTCATGTATCGTTGATAATTAAAATAAAATTTTCTGAGAAAATTACGCTATACACTGTATTTATTAGTATGTCATATGTTTTATATATCATTTAATACAGCTTATTAATTAAATAAATTAACCAAAAACGTTATTATATTCATCACGAGCAGAACAGGGTGGTATTAACGATTATTGTAACTTTTATAACTCAAATAATTATGGATATGATAGATATAAAATATTTAATTAACAATTTAATACATGTTTAGTTTATTCTATAAATAGCTCTAGTTGATTTCAGTAGTATTAGCGACGGTGACTGACAGCGCCATCTCTTGATCAATGGAGAAAATTTGAATAATTTTAGTACAGCGGTTATTGTCAATTGTTGCAGTAACGCTTGTAGATAGGAGTAATATGAACAGTTGATTCACACTGAAATAGATGGCGCTGCAATAGACGTAGCTCTTGATCTAATTTTATTGTAATAATATTTTACTATTCTAGCGGTCACTAAACATCGAATATCGGCCGTAGTTCATTTAATAAAATTTTAAATTTGAACGTTATTGGCGTTCTTGTGTCAAAAAAACCACTCTAATTATTACATACTATCTTCCTAACAATGTTTGTCGATTTATTAAAAAACACGAAAGGTACCTCACATGAGGTTTAATTTGGCTAAGCTTCAGTTAAAAAACAATTATAAAATTCAATATAAACACTTTAAAACCAAATGAGGGAACAGGGGAATGAAACAACATGTAAATAAGGTATAAATATATTTCATCACATTCACACACAAAGACACACTATTTTACAATAAGTTACGCTCGTACTGCTGCTACACTATGCTTAACGTAGTTTTTCTTCTATTGTCTAATCTTAATTACCATTAATCTACTTTGTTTATATCTATCAAACCACAAAAATTGTTAGTATTAATAAAACTGAAAAAATTGACGCTACATTTTAGATAAACCAACATATAAGATTATAAAATATAAGTTAACTTTAAATCTAGGTGTATACCTGACTAATATATCAAATTGATATGAAGTGGATGAGGTTGTGGGTCATAAGGTCATAACCAAATAATTTGTTATGAGTAGGTACAATTCGTTTCAAAAATATTACAATTGTATAAAAAATTTCAGTGACCAATTATTATTTGTGTCTCTGATTTCTTATAAATATAATGCTATCCTACTTTTATATTCCGGTGTACACATAAACTGGCACCTATAGACATAGGTAAAAATATGCAATAAATTACGCACAATTGACTTAGTGTACTAAGAACAAAATAATGTGTTTCAAAATCCTTATACAATCCATATATACACTGCAATAAAGAAAATTAAGACCGCGTTTTCATTACACAAGCAAGAGCCATTTAAATAGTCAACTGCAATGTATTAAAGTCCGGAGCCGAACGGGGTGTTCCCCGCGCCAGAAGAAGCCCTGTATTAATCTTTCGAACCGGGTAATATAAACGTCCATAAAATATAAGGATTGCCAGAAACAGTGCCAGAGTATACTCCTCAGTCTTATCGGATGTTGGGTTTAAATTAAACACTTAACGCTAGGTACAAAATGTTAAGGTTCCATTAGATTAAACCAACTGTTGAAGATGCGGTTTGTCCCTTATTTAATTTTTTAAAGCGATATTTTAACACAATTCTTTACACAAAATAATCGTATGCATTTTAATAATCGTACCCAGTAGGTTTTACAAAACGTCTACTATTAAAAAAATATGTTTATTTAGCTAGATTTAATTTTTTTTAAATGTGCTGACTGTCTCTCGTTGATTAATAATATGATTAAGCGATCGCAGGGAAAAAGTGATAAAATTTATTTCAGATAACACGAAATTTTTGGGACATATTAATTAATTTAACATAAATAATTGAAGCAATACCCGACTGTGATCACATCTACTCGTCATGAAATATCGTGTCTATGTGTATATTAAAAACTAACGTTTGTATAACAATTGTAGCTTTTTAAAACTTTTATGTTAAATATAGATATTAACGTTCTTATTTTCATCGGTGGTTGAAATTCGTTACAAAATAATCCAATGTTACATTAGATAGAAAAGATATTTAAAAATTGAACTCAGAATTCAGTTAATGTCACGCCTGTACCAGTTTCACCTAACTCAATCCAGTTCGTGGCGGTATTGAAAAAATCTGTAAAGTAATTGCCGGATAGCATACATTATTATCTTGGCATCGTATACTCAGTATTAACATAGTGACGCTGCGATATATTTCCTAAATAATTTTTATCACGTGAGTTGAAAAGATAAATATGTTCGTATACGCACTAAAACATACTGCGTCAACAAAATAACTGTGAGACTCAAATAAATATCTTGTTTGAGTTGAAAAATTTGTAGGTAATACTCAGTTGTAGTTGTAATATACAGACAAGTTGTAGGTAATACTGAGGCGATAAAAAGTTTGAAACTAATAGTATTTACCTAATATACAAATCAATTAGAAAGTATACTTACGTATGTACTTACGTAATATACATACATTATGCAATAGTGATATTTAAAAAAGATAATTCTACATTAATAAATTTATGACTCCTAATATGAGAGACGAAAAGAAAGTTCTTAATCAACATTCCTGGTTAGTCACAGATGTGATCTGTACAGACTACGGCAAAATATGTTGGTATACACCATTCTTTCATAATAAGTCGGAATAGAGACGTTCCTGAAAAAATGTTTTGATATTCCCGCCATTCGTATGTTTAAGATTGTTGTGTGATCGATTACAGTGTTGAGATCCATCCTTGTGTCGAAATTCAACTAAAGATACACCGGGCGATGATTTTCAAGAGGAAGCTGGTGGCGCAGGACACTCTGAAAGAAATTTTCATTTTTAAAACATAAATATACACATACATCTAGTATATATTGTAAGGAGATATTATAAATGTCCGCAGTCTCTATACCGTAACTAAGGGTCTCCCCATATCTATCGACGCAGAATCCGTTTGAGCCGGTTTGAAAAAGCTTTTTGTCTTTGATACCAAGACTAAAAATCTTTGGATTGGCTCGGGTAATACGATGCAAGGCGACTTATGGGAAAATAGCAAATTTCAAATTTGTAGGAGCTGATAGTAGTTGAAGGAGCCCGTCAGCATATTTAACCCTTGACATTAAATCGGAACAAACCCAATCCTTTGCCGTGACCGTCATCTCATAGGTTGAGTTGAACGACGCATATATCATTGTGTTCTGTATACATGATATATGTATAACAATAATAAATTCATTATAGATTGAGCATCCCACTGTTAAATAGGGCAGAATACAAATTACAGATGTAATCGAAAAAACTAGTAACGACAAAAAATCCAAAACTTAGTGCACGTCGTTATTGCCAATCCGCAGCGAAACCAATTTGAAGGTCACGACTGCTGAACACCCGTCGCGACCACCGGCATAGGACTACTACCGACCGCAGGTCAACAACCGTTGCGACAGCAAATCGTTTTTACGAGAAAAAATAGCCTACTGCGATTGCCTATTGACAGATATGGGGAGACCCTAACTAGATTGAATCAAACGATTCCTGCATTACACTTTTTCATGGAGTATTAGAGAAATTATTGTCTAGAAACTTAAGTTCAGAACATACGAAATATTGAGTTATTAAGAACTAAATCTTTCAATGCATTCTACATTGCGGTAGGTACGTAGGTACGTGGTGTAATTCTAATATTAATATTGATAGTGAATAATTCAGAACGTAATATTACGTTGCTTAGCTTCTGACGTATCGTTCAATCTAATATATAAAATTCTCTTGTCACAGTTTTCGTTGCCATACTCCTCCGAAACGGCTTGACCGATTCTCATG
>DWEM01000932.1:0-16131 GCA_018245935.1 Agara belti belti
AGAAACATATTAATAAGAAAGTTAATTAGCCCACATATCACACATTTAAGTATTGCACGTTACACTCTTTCCTATTAAATGTTAAATATGCAGAGTTGGAAACAAAACATGCCATGGCTGAGATTATTCGCTGCTTTAACGCTGTAAAGTGCAATAATAATATACATTTACATTTATCTACAATAATACCTAAGTACCGGAGTAGGTTTTAAAATGGAAATAATGTTACTTTAATAAATAAAGGTTTTAAGGGGTAGCTCAAGTTGGGGTGCCGTATAAGCATGAAGAAGAACAGTATCCAAGAACGTTTGATCAGTCTCGTTTTGCATAACGCTTGACATTTGCTAACACAAAATATACAGTCTATTTTCTTGGTCTTATAATGTATACAATTGGAATCAAATCAATGTCAATAACCGCCTAAATGAATATGTCCCTAAGATATTTCGAACAAAACTATGAATACTTGTTCCATATTTTAAAAATAAATAATAATATCTTAATAACTCATCCTAAATTTAGTAGAGCTTTTTATGGTAAACAGTTAGCTAATAAAGTACATTATTTACATTTTGATACACATTTATTACTTCGCTTTAAATTCAGATACAGAGTCAATACTGTTGCTCTTCACACAAGTATATGTATATTCTAGGTGGGATTCGAACCGGCAACTACCGACTCTACTGACCACTAAACCAGCAGGCCAGTCGGAGTAATCTCGAAGTGCTTGAAATATATTACTTTTACCGTCTTTGGATTTTAAACAGACGATTAGTACTTAAGACCTTTATAGATTTCAATAAGTCCCCAAAAGTTTCCCAACTTCCTAATCTCCTTAAACTCGTTTCACGTATATTAGGCTATTTGAACACAGAAGATAAAGATGTCTCCCGAGTTAGCTTTCAAATATGATTATCCTTCGCAATATTTTTATAATTTTTTTTTCTTGACCCATAGCCTTGCGTTTGACTGAAAACTCACCTGATAGTGAGGTGCAGTCTAAGATATAGCACGCTTGCCTAGAAAGTACCTATTCACCCTTGTTTTGAATGACCCCAGGTTTTAACTATGCTATAATTTAAGCACAATGGCCGGGTTCGATTCCCGAGTGGTACTTAGAGGATGGATTCCGTCTACCCTACAATTTTTTTCTACAGACATTATAAATAAAGACATAAAACATAGAAAAAGATTTTTTATTCATTAAATAAACCTGCAACATCACAAAAAGAAACAACAAGAACAAAAAAGCAACAGTGATAGTCAGTGTTACAGATTTTTTTGCTGCAATCTCATCTTTGGCAGGATGCAAGTTCGGTGGTACTCTTGTCGCCCGTTCAGTCTCCATTATTCCCAATTCTTACATAGAGTAAGACTCACGTAGTGTATAGACTCTACGTCTCAAACTCTTTCTAACGTCATAAAGTATTAATTATTGGTTAACAAATTTCTGTTTAAAGAAAAATAGGGCCGGTACACAACCAGATATGTAAGACGGACGTCTACAGGTATACGTTGCGTAAGGCCAATATGTCACCCAAACATTCATAACGTCCTCGTTTATTAAGCATTGTAATAACAATCCAGAACAGTCGGTGCTTAACGTCACCATTGAGGGTTTGTCTGGTTATTTATACGTTCCAATTTTAACGAATCCCCCCCCAATTGAGCGCAATTCAGACAAATAACGGCTAAACAACTAGCAATATAACCTCTCAAATTTCTAAGGTGACCGACGTAGAAACAGAGTCAAGCCTATGGTTTCGCGATGAAAAATATTCACCAAATTGTTTCTCACACACATAGATATCTTCCAAATCAAACGGCAATTGAGACAAATCATTTTCTCAATTCAAGTAGAATCTAATTTTGTATCGTAAGTGACGCAGCTTGCTAATAAATAGAGTGGATTTTGAAATAAGATTTGTCTATAGATTTTGTGACGCCTCTTGATATTTGCTTTATTTTCCCTTATCACGAGTTAAGGAAGTTATCGAGAGGGAACGAAATGGCAATCGTTCAATGCATGTAAGTAGATATTTGGTAGATTTTATAATAGGGCTTTTTTGTTGGCTTGAGCTATTCGGAGAGCACGGCGACCGACACAGGTTGTTTGTGCCCACAGCCTTATTTAGAGTTCGCCAACGAACCCTATTTCCCTGATAAAGACTAGGATTTTAGTCACTTCAATGTATTTGATTCCTTCTTTGTTTCCCAAGATGTAGGATTATTTTTCAGTGCATCACAGCGAAGGTAGAGGCGTCAGTGTTGAAGAGGCCAACAAAAATTCCGATATTTAATCCGACCGAAATTTGCGGTTTCTCCGTACAATAGTGAAAATTCGTCAGATAAATATATCAGCAACATCAATGATCTTTATTACGACGCAGTTGTAGACGATCGGGCAAGTATGATTGTTCTGGAAATGCGTGAAAAACTGTTACAATTAATGCCACGTTGTTGTAAAGCTGTAATGCGCAGCCGAGACTTCTCAGACAAGTGTTTATTGTTTATTAATAAAATGTCAGTTTCGTTTAATAATATTACTTCTGATTTCTGTATCTTTTAACTTTATTAATATTCAAAGATTTTTTTCTGTTTCTAATTAATTCTATGTATTATTGTCTAGCTTCGGTCTGTTTTATGAAAAATATGATATTTTACACAATCTCCTGCATAATATTACCACAATTGAGATAATAAATTGACATAAGTAATAAGTCGGTTTTGATGTGTACCTAATATACGGATTTTATAAAATTTTCAATATTATATTATTTTCAATATTATATTTATTATATTATTTTCTAATTTTATGATTTTGATTCTCAATAAATTATTATCTATACCCAGTTCGAAAGCAGAAATACTTTGTCTTTTTTTATCCCTATAGGAAATAGGCGTGTCTATATGTACGAGTACATATGAATGTCCATCACAATGTATTTTGATATATCTATCAAAAATATTTTATGTTAGATATGTTATATCTAACATAAAATATTTTTTATATTACCCTCTGCCTTGTAGCTATTTTTGACGCCGAAATGCAAAAATAATGAAATTGTCTTTTAATCATAAGTTTTCGGCGTCACTACCGCTAAGCCGATTTGTTTAATTTCGGTCTGGAGACAAGGTGAGCCCTGGGACAGGTCTCAAAAGCTGTTTATCTGTTACTTCTCACGTTAAAACCTCCGAAACGTTTCGTTGAAATTTGGAATGGAAATATCTTCAACCCTGGGAAAGGTCTTAGAATACTTATTTAAATTACGCCGGGCTAAATGAGTGAAATAGGTTTCTGCGTGAACGTACGTAACAGCTTGTTCGAAGTACACTGCAGTTTAAAACAACGTTCATCTTCTTTCAACTCTCTCCAACTCCTTTTCACTTTTATGTCTGCCTAAAAATACGAGAGAAACAATACTTAAGTGGGAAATTTCACATATAAGTTTTATGCAAATTCTTCGATGAACCAAATTGATGAATAAATAAAGAAAAAAAAAAAATTCACTAATGTATTTATTGCCAATACGAACTGTGACAAACTGTTACCATTATTACGGATTTAAACTTACAAACTGGTAAGTCGAGTCTTAACAGTTTGTGAAATACAGCTAACTTTCCTTTGCTATGCTTGCGACGAAAAAGTTATATTTCGGTAATATGCCGTAACAAGAATTTTCTCTTGACCTGTTCCTTATCTCATTAACGTATTTATCGATCTAATATCTAATACTAACAACATACAAGACTGCTACATAACATGTACATGCAAACCGAACTATCTCTTTACTACATTCAGATACGAGGTGAGTTGCGAGCGGGCTGCACCAGCCAGCAGTAACGGCTACGTGCTCGTCTGCTGCTCTCTTCACAAAAGAAAATCGCGGGAAACTACGATGACAGCCTGCAAAATTGCATTGCCACATTGCTACTGCTAAGTAAAGACTTTCAGTTTTGATAGGTACCCTCAAGCGTACTGCAACCTAATAATCCTCGCAAAGACCCGCCATTGCCACCAATGGGTTCAGAACAAATTATACATAAAATATGCTAAAGCTCAAAATACCCATCGAAACTTATTTAAGCCGTTTTGAAAGCTTTCGACAAGGTTTAACGATTCGTATATCGATTGCAACTCGTGTTGATTGCGTAGCAGGCCTTCAAAGCACGGAAACGCTCATAAAAATTTCCCACCGGGTAATGAGGGACAGTCGGCCATCGGGGCCGACTGCGTCCGGCGCTCCTTCGTTTCACACACCGTTTGCGGCCTGTAACAACCAGAGCCGCTTGAAATGTCCAATGGAAATTGCTCTTTAAAAATATATCGGCTACTAAACGGACGAATTTGCGTAACTTTGTCATATTTATAATGTAATTATTAAATATTAATTTTGATATCTAAAATTTCTAAACGGTAAAATATGAGTTTATGTAATAATTCTGTAAAATTTTTAATTTATTTAATATTTCTCCAAATAAACTTTTTTCCATTGAGTAATATTATCCTATTATATAAAATCTTATATTTCATATAATAGAACACATAACACTATGTTATGTTTGTATGTACATATGTATATATGTATAAGTATGACCATACTTGTCTTTGTAATAACCAGCCGATGAAAAAGAACAATAACAATGTACTACTTTCATTAATTGCATGTACAAGTTATAAATAATAAAACAATTTGACTTTAAATGTGCTTTATAAGTAACCTGCAATAGTTATACAATGCGTAACAACTGGTCGAAGTTTCTACATAGAACGATAATAGAAGTTGAGAATAATATCTTCAATATTGGTTGTTTTACTATAAGTTTAGACCAAGGATACAAAGAATACAAAGTCGCCGAGAGAAAGCGGATCGGGCTGTTGTGTTCGTGCACTGAAAATCTTTCACGGAATAGGACCTACGGCTCAAAGTTACTACCAGTCCGTAGAAGCGATTTAAAATGTATTATATATTGTAACACTGGCATTTTTATTTAAAAGAAATTCTTCCGAAGATTGTCACCCTTAATAACGATATAATAGTTAAAGGGAGTTACGATGAGGTAAGATTTATATTTCAAAAATGAACTTAAGTTATCAAAAACTTTATAATGTGTTTGGTTAAGTTTTAATGGAATTCCAGATAAGATTACGTTTTTCGCTAATTGATTGGGACTTTGTCAATGTTTTTCAGCCAATGTTGGCCACTTGTTCGGAAACCATTGTTTCTATGTAGCCCATCGTGAAACTAGGCCAAGTTTAACACGCAATTGTTTTTTTTTTATATAACATTAACAAGGTACGGTGCAAAATTATATAGATATATATAATTACATATTAGTTATATTTTTTCACGCATATTATCATGGTCACAATTACATTAATTTATTGCCTAAATTGGAATCAGATAGCCGTGTGGGAATTGTCCTGTTATTATTATTCCATTAATATGGTACCATCCGTTAAGCCTATTACATAACCTTGAAAGTAAATAGCCGCGTAATTAATGTTAATATCATTTTATAATTTTTGTCTACATTTAAGAAAAAAAAAACATCAGTAAATATTTTTTTACCAAATTAAGCTTATTAGTTCTTAGATTTTCTCGAACAAATCGACGAAAATAAAAATAATGTAGAGTTATTATTACTTTGATTATCACGAGAAGCTACTTTAACTTTACTATTACATACAACGTACAGTCTTTAATGTAATTTACGCTATATTAGTATTAAAATGTAACTAAAAATTTCTAATGGTAGCCGGTAATTAGCTTAAATATATACGGCGTGTGTTGCAGAACCCACTTCACACAAGCTGTGAAAAATTGACGAATTTGAATAGAATATTATTTGTTTTTATAAGTATAGCAATAATAGTGACAAAAAAAAATCATATGTACATATGTACCATATTAAAATGTATTTACAAGGCGTTCATAGCGAATGACTCTACATGTAGTAGATACTGGTCGGTTCACTTTTACAAGGACTTCATTTTTGTTTTGTTTGCGTTTTGTTTTAACTTGACGAAGCCACTCGTATTCATTGATAGGTGTTGATTTTTTTTTTTCACTCTGTTGTATGTTGATTCAACATTTTTTGTTATGCAAGGAGCTTTGTTATTGACGAATTTCTCAGATACTTAGAATATTAGTCACGATTCGTACCGCGTAATTACGTATGGGAACACGACTCGTCGTCCAATTCGAATGTTTTGATACGGAGCTAGCCTGTCAAATGTGTCGTTTCCGCGCTCCCGCCGAATGTAACACGTCCGTCGGATGACATAATCGGATCGATCACCCGTTCCATTGCTGCATCGCGTCTTACATCTAAACTTACTTGCCGGACCTCAATTTTATTATGTATAGAGGCTTCATAGGTTAGGCCGGTGTTTGACCCGAGGACGCAAACAAGCGGGACGCATGCGTCGGCCGCCGTAAACACGGCCGGTTCGGGCTGACCACGTGGGACACAACAACAACGCCACAAAACAACCCACCGTCGACGGCCGCTGCGGTCACACCCAACACCAACACTTGTAGTAATATGAGCGCCATAAAAACAGAATCATTTGCACTGCACACGGGATTGCTTGTGGCGGGCTGCGTAGACACGAACGGCGCAGCCCGCTGCCGACGGCGCACTGCCGAGCACTGCCGATACAGCCGCTGCTGAGAGGCCGAGGGACGCGGCGCGCGGACCTGCCGCCGACCTATCGATGCCATCGACTCCGACTTGCAACCAACTCGAATTCGATACTATTTATTGGGCCTCGTCAAACTCTACCACCTAAGGCATTATTCAAGAAAACAAGCTACGCGAATAGTATACATGAATGAATAATAAGTCACCGTAAATACTACAATGTTTGCTTATTTAAACTTGCAAAATTAATTACGGAAAATTGTATATAAATACGACTAATAACAATATAAACAATGTTCACGGATAATATTGAGACGTTGAAATATCTGTAATTGTTTTGAAAACAATGATAATAAATTTTAAATACATGAGATTCTAGTTAAGTAATGGGAAAAGTAATTTAGCGTCTCTTCGCGGCTATTCATACTCTACATTTTGCCATAACTCGACGGTCTTACAATCGAGTGGAGCCTCCAAAGCTCGTGACTAGTACAGGGCATGTTCGCGCTCACCCCGCACCCCGCCATCCTTGCCCATTCAACGCATTTTCTGTCATAAGCAAATCGATAATCGCATTACACTTCCGCTTTCAAGCACGCGAGTTGCATCCTTATTATACTACAATGTACATTGCCCGCTTGGTACTGCCATTCTCTCGGCCAAATGAAATAACTCAGCATTGGAAGGTAAAGTGAAAATGTTTACGAACAGCTTAAGTTCGTAACACTGAAGTTTCGCGCAAAAAACACAACGTGCTTTCTCACGCGGTGCGATAAATATTACAATGTCGTCATCTCACTATAAAAAATAAACGGAATGGTAGTGATGCGGCAGCACTTTAAGTTTTTTTTATACCTCCAATGATGAAATACTTAAAGACGGTTCTCATGCATTGACACCACAATAATTTACGCGCGTAAGTGGAAAATGGTATGTTTGATATAAGTAAGTCCTATTTTGACTCCTATATAAATTCTCAAATGTTAAATTTCGGCCAAAGTAGAGTCATAAAATCGTAAACTGATATTTATATTGATATGTAATTAAAAAATTATAATATCATCGTTTTTACTTAGAGTATGCTGTTATATTTGCGATTATTGCTCCAGCAATTAATTTTAAAAAAGGAAGCCACTATTTATAGAGCTTATCTTTTGTCTGTTTTCGCTTCACATGTTTTCGGTCCGTTAATTTCTCGCCCTACTTAGAGTTGTAAGCAAAGCTAATTATTATAAATTTCTTGTTTTATGTTAATTGTATACGGCCACCTGTAATATGCAGCTCAACCAACTATTAAACACATTGATAATTATACATACATATATATCAAACTAATCGATCTCAACCAATCTTAATATTTTACTTGAAATACAGTATGTAAGCTAATTGCTTAAAACACTATTACGCGGTAGATTTGTTATGTTATTAATAATTCGTTAACTATTTATACAATACGACAAATTAAAAAAAAAAATTTTTAAACTTAAATTTTTCCTGACATAGTATATATGTAATATAATACTTGATTTTTTGAGATAGTCAGAACGTTTACATCTGTATTTGTGCGTTGCGATAAAAATAACATATTGTCATCTATTATTAACACGCCATTATAAAATTACCCCTAGCTACTACCCCTTATACGGAGAAGTGTAAAGTTAACGTGTTAATATAAGAACAATATGATCGTTTCTGTAGTATGATGTTGCACATGTAGAGACAATACCCTTACTCTACTACGCAACTTGAAATCGTTATTGATGTTAGTGACTTTTTTAACGAATTCAACGACAAAATAGTATAAATCCACACATGGATAAATGATCTCAACTTAGTTGGGGTCAGAAAGTCATGAGTGAAGTTTTCTTAACATATGTATTATCTTTATTATAAAGATGTTACATGCTTGTATATTAATTATCCACTTTAGAGTATATCTAAAAAGTAAGTGAAGGAGCCTTAATAAAAAAAAACCAACAGGTTTTACATAATGTGACGTATCGTATACGTCCTGTCTGTACCTGACTTCTTCAACTTAATAAAAACTCTATAAAGTATTTTTTCGTATTACACTACAACTCTCTGTAGCTCTACTATTATTCAAGTGGCCCAGTTATTTATAGTTCGATTTAACGGAGTCGTATACAAGTACGCTCTACAACAATACAATAGAGTGGTAGAGAATGGCTTTCACTTCCCTGCCCTATTTTCATAGAGGAATTTAACCCAGTGACATAGAGCAGGTTATGGCGGGGAAGGTGGTCGGTTAAACGATATTCACTTAAAGAGTTGATACTTTAAAAAATATTCAATTTTATCATAGAACTACGTATATATCTACAAATAAATACAATCAACGATAATTTCTAAATTATGAATTACGTATAACATGTATGGTAAATACATGATCCACTTGAATATTTTTAATGATTCAGAAATATAATTGATAATGATTCAGAAATAAATTTTACATTAATATCAAATAGAGTAATTTTATTATTGTTATACCATCCCACGAGGTCCCTAACGAGGTAGGCAGAAAACACCGATTGCCTAAAATCTCTGTCCTTACAAATCAGACGTGCTTTATTTTATTCAACACTCTTCATGCTAACACGCCGATTTCGGAGAGTCTTGACTTACCCGTCAGCCAGTGTGACCTATTTTGTCGAGATAGGACAGTCTTGCTCTCCCTCAGAGTAAATAGACAAAATACTTACATTTGTTTAGTAATCATCGACTCTATGCTTCTTCTGATGATTTATCATCAGGTCAATGAAATGTAGAGACATTCCACGGATTTTCTCCAAAAGGCTGTTTTCGTGTACTGTAAATGGTAATTATCTATTTCCGAAAACTAATTAAAACGAATTACTAAATCCACGGCACGATCGGCTTTCCATTGACTGTTTAAAAGTCAACGCATTTGATCGAGTAACGGTCGTTGCACATACGTTATTGAAAATTAGCTGGAAGTCGTTAAATTTCATTAGGGATTTAATTTATGTGACACTCCGTAACTTAGACCTCGGTATGTGGGCTTTGATGGCAATAGAAATAACTCTTTGTAGATATAAAATGCTAAATACACATAAGTTAAGGATCGCCACAAAAATATATGATGTTCATATACACGTGTTTTTTCGTCGGCTTTTTTCTCCCGATCTACCATAGACCGAAGGGCGCACAGTGTGAGGGTGACCCAAGATTATTATTATTATTATAATGTGACAGGTTGCGAGCCACATCGCCGCCTGACCTGAAACCCGTTTGTTATAAAACCACTATCAGGATACACAAAGTCCAAACCGCAATAATGTCAAGTTCACTGCCACAGCGCCAATATCGAACACGTAAGGTAGGTCGGCACCGAACGTGGTCAGCGTGTATTTTGCCTGAAGTAAATTATTTCAAAGTGCCTTACATCGAAATACAAATCAATATTCGGTATAATGAAATAGCAAATAATTTACATTTAGACATACTAGCGGTCACTCAGCGGTTAAAAATTGAGTTTGACCGCAATTCGATAAATTTGTTTCTAAATTGTTGACGTTCTTGTATCGAAGAGAATTTATATATTTGTAAATTACGAAAGGTACCGTAAATGAGATTTCATTTGGCTAAAGCTATAGGTATTTTATTTATAAAGCAACGAACTGTGCCCGCGACTTCGTACCTGTGGAATAATGACTTTGAGCAGCATTTTTATTTTCTAGAATACCTTTATTACGGACCGCCAAGAGTAGTTATATATTTAATATTTGTCACTGCGATGGTAGCGCAGTCTATCGGATTTAATGTGAAACATTCTAAAATCAACAACTGCATACAAATTAATTAAAAAACATTTTTCAGTGGACGTAATTGTGAATCTAAACCATTCTCAAGTTCCCTTGAATCCACAAAAAAAATTTCATCAAAATCGATCCAGTCGTTTAGGAGGAGTTCAGTGACATACACATGCACACAAGAAATATATATATTAAGATAATGCAGTTATTTGACCTTTCCTTGGACGTTTTATTTAACATTGACAATATGAACGTAACCAAATGATTGTTTTTACTAAATTTAATGTATTTGTAACAAGTAAATATAATATAGAAATGTTACTTTCTGCACTCCTCCAATTACGCTTTAGCTAAGCTAAATCTCATACACGTCCGTGCATGCAATATGCTAAAAAAGAGCACAAAAGTTTTCACGTATTGATATTAAATTGTCTGCCGTCTACGTTATTTATGGGCTAGAAAATTAGAAATGCTTAATGTAGTAAGTAAGGTCTGTTTACAAAGTGACCGCTCACACCTTAGGGTTACAAGTGGGACCGTCTCATTATCATGCCCTCGGAACTCGAAGACACTAATGGAATATTCCAATGCCCGGTCATCCGTGTAAGGCGCGACTGACCTAGTATTGGCTGCAACTCTTATTGCCTCCCACTCAGGATACGAATCTTCAGGAGGCCCAGACCATACTCCACCACGCTTCTCCAGTGCGAGTTGGTGGAGAATCGAACATTTTTAAATATACCTACTGGGCCTAATGATTCACAGATATTGCCAGCCTTGACATTAATTATAAGTATTTATGAGATACGATGATACAATAAGAAAGCATACTCGGATTGTAAGAGTGCCTATTTGGTTTGAAGATAAATTTTGCATCAATACAAATTGCTTTAAGGCAGGTCGTAAGCAAGCGCGCTTTGACGCATACGGGGTGACTAAGGCCAGACTCGTAGGGGGAGAATATTGTAACGAATTGCTCGCGCGATAACGGCTGGACGTTGAATTACAGAACATAAGTTTTAACAATATATTTGTTGAATAACTATGTGAATTTGGAACGATTAGTTTAGACAATTACTGACAATTTGGTTGGCAGTTGGTGACTGTAACTTCTATGCCAGGGGCTGTGGCTTCGATTCTCATCTAAGACGAATATGTGCGTGATGAACACGGCAATTTAATCTGTGTTTGGCTTTAAAATTATCTCCGTAACTATCTATATTAGCTGTCTGGTAACCAAGCCACTGGTAACATTATGCCTGGTAAGCTAACGACTCTTATATAGGGTAATTTATAGGGAAAATTCGAGTAGGCGCTGACAAAAAATATCAAGGCTCTCATTAACACTTTTCAACACTGAAATACATTCGAACAATTTTTAACATAAGTAAACTTGAATATAATAAATCATAATAAATTTAAACACATAAAAGCCATATGAAAGATACTATATATATCCAACCTCGTTCCGTAATCTTATATTCTGTTTCTTTTTCAGTAACGGCTATAAAAAGTTCTTTTTTATACTGCGTAGCAACAGAACACCCCAGCCCTAGTCGAACTCAGTGAAACGCAAGAAAATCAAGCCCTAAATGAAATCACTGTACCTATATCAATTTAAATTATGTAAGGGTAGGTCAGACACGAGGGCTGTGTAGCATTGAACACAACCGCAGGTCTTATTTATTCAAGACGTGTTTCTGTGTTCACATATAGTTACTTGTGGGAACTTTATTTACATGTAATGTTTTTTTTATTATTGACCCACCAACAGCATTACATACCAAAGTTACATTGAAAAGTTATTCAGTTGTATAAATGGGCACATACGAATGCTAGTTACGGACGCGTAAAGCATTTTCCTAAGGATTTCCACCGACTACGAGCCTGACAAATTTCTTTCGCCGCTAGACCCAGTCATCCTATTTAATAATACGTAATAATAACAATGTTACATGTTACTCTGATATCTGAAAACAATTCTTCTGACATGATGTGTACACAATTGAAAGGTCATAGGATAATTACTTTTCTTTGCGAAATTTCACCTTAAATATATTGTTATTGAGCCAGATAAAATTATACAATACCGTATAAAGGTGAAAATATTATATTCATGGGCCCAACCATATACTCCTACTCATATCGTAGTAAACGAGCAATCGACCCTTGTCCGGATTACATTTCGTAAAATAACGGAGCGTAATTGTCCAACCTTTTTTAATCCATAATACCTGTATTATATATATTCAATACTGTGTGGTTATTGAGGGAAATTAGATCTCATATTTTTGTAAGTGTTACTATATGTATCATTTAAAACGTAGTGTATACATTGTTCGTTAACATATCGATATTATTGGTATATATCAAACTCATTTACTATTTTCATTAATACCTAAGACCTGCCAATAACGATCCAATAAGCGGTCACCCATCAAAGTGGCAACTGCGCGCGGTTACGCTTAATCTCACAGATTGCTTGCAATTTGCGACCGGACCAATCTAACGGCTTAATTTTTTGGCATATTGAATTATATTTCCTACAATAGAAAAACGAGAAATAAATACGTGTAAAGTTCCAAAGAAATGCCTTTACAGTTTTCTTAGTGAATCAAGAGAGCATGCATTGCACAATTGAACATAGCTTATACAGTTATATCTTGGGTACAGCAGCACTTTTCAAATTTAGTTGTACTGACCATTATTGTGGCTACAGCTGCGGTAGTATATCCATGTATACTGTTTGCGTGGGTATGTAATACTACAAAAGTGTATACGCCATTACACGTTTTAGCCTGGATTTGGTTACATGTATTACTGCTAAATAAAGCGTGACAGGGTACAATTAACTATCTGAACTGCCATTTGCCATCAGTCGAACCCTTCATAGAAGTTTCTATTCGAACACAAAAACAGATTTTTGTATTTCCCATTTTCACTCTGTACAGATGCCGTTGGTAAAATTATATTACTAAATCCTCGTTCGGGTACAAGTCAATAATCGTAAATTTTAAACAATAGGGTTTCGAGCTGGTACTAAGCAATGAATTTGTCCAACAAAACGATTTATTTACGCAGCTTTTTTTGGATGTTAATAGCGGGTACAATAGATAGGCATGTATGTTTGTAAAGTGGGTTTTTATTGTTGTCTGGACAAATACAGATGGAGTTACAAACTAGGTAGGTAAGGTACGTCGACTTCGAACTGTAGATCTCACGCGGTTAGAATCAGATTTCTTCGTGAATCTGAAAAAGCTTGGAGATAAACTACTCCGAAATAAAACGACTTTGTATACATTTGCCACCCATTTAATAGAAGACCACGCCAAGCTTTCCTTAGTTGTACAAACAGTGGGACTACATGTTTCAATGTGAAAAAGTAGCAAACGAGCAGGCAGCAGTCACGAGTGGCCGCTGCCGCCCATGGACACCTGGAACCGACCTCCAGTGAGGCTGTTGAGTAATCTTGGCGGCGCCCTTGATTAAACCATTCATACTGTGATGAGCAGCATGCGTTGCGATTTTGGTAGAGTGGTTAGACCCTGACTGCAAAACCGGAGGTCGTGGGTTCGATTCCCACCCAGAACAAACATTTAAGTGATGAGCACATTTGTTTGTTCTGTGTCTGTGCGTAATATAAATATCCATATAAGTATTATGTTGTATGTATATATGCATGTTTATCAGCTGTCCGGGTACAACACAGGCATTTAACTGCCTAATTTCGAATCCGATAGCCCCTAGTTGTTATTATTATACTTTAAATACAGGAATATAATAAAACGCAGTGTCAATGAATATAACTTTATTGCCTACAAACAGATTCCGAGAAAACACGAACAATAAGGAAAAATGAGAACACTTCAAATAAGTCAATTTATTTCTTAAGACATAGTCAATGAAAATGCTTGCTAGTATTCTTATTTTCAAGAAAATATACCTCACAGTTTACACCTACAAGTATGTTTATTCCAATACAATATTAATGTCATTTCAAAGAATATTGTCATCGAATTGCCGACGGAAATAATGATGATGGTTACGTAACAGAAGTATATTTTATTTATATGTATTTATCCACATTTAAACCAACACGTTTCCAGCGAGGAGCAAAGTGTAATGCAAGTCTTCAGCAATCGCAAGGGAGACCCGCGCTGTTGCGCGCGACGGTTTCACCGTACATTGTAAATATACGAGAACACTTACGTACAAATAACGTAAATATACAACGTCACTATTACGTCCCGATACATTTGTATCGTCCATTCCCATCGGCGTGTCATTGTCCCTTAACCGTGCGTAATCTTTTCCGGATACTAATTAATCAACCGAATTAACTTTAATTTCCCTTCAAAATGAATGCACGTCAACATTTCATTCAACGATCTGCAATAGATGCGACGTCACCGACATTAGTCATTGTCAAAGGTCAATTACCCCGTTCGTCCCTTTTCAGACGGACGACGTAAAAGTATTAAATATTCGAAGCATATTACAATGTGAATTAGACGAAAGTCAACTGGATATTGACAGTGTTGTAACGTTGAGTACGTAATTTTTTGCAATGCAGTGTAGAAAACTTCGATAGCGCGATTCAGGTAAGTATAACGCCATCTTTCGTCGACCGCCGGAAGGTCCTCCGAAGCGACGTCATTACAAATATGATTATATCTCTATTTAAACGTAACATTTGGTTAGAAATTACGAAGAGGAGCGTCTTCTGCGGCGCGAGCCAGCCGCGCGCTCTTGGCGCTTGGACTTCCTCTCGCTGCTGTCGCGGCGGGTTCTGTTCGGTCAAATTAATAATAATATTAGTAAAACAATAACAATCGGTGTTCGTAACGGTATCATAAAGCATGTTATATATATATGTATGTAGTATGTATGTGTGTATGTCAATATGTATGTATGTATGTAACGGTATCAATATGTATGTGTAAGAGTCCGATGTCACTAGTCTTATATATAAAAATGAATGTTTGTCTGTATGTCATCGATGAACTCAAAAACTACTGGACCGATTATTATGAACATTGGTATACATATGTATTTTTCTACAGAGAAGGTTTGTATAATAATATGCTCATTAATGCCACTAGCCACCAGGCGGCGCTGCAGAGTAGCAACTTCTGCCCATCGGGTTCATTTCTTAAATTTATTTTAGTTGTTGGCGTAGCAACGCGCGCCGGTTACAGCTAGTATGATATATTACAAAGTGAAGTTCAGTTATACGATTCCATTATTACTGATCACGCTGTAGAAGTAAAGATGCGTACTTATTTATAGTAATGTACTGTACATTATGTATTTTTAAAACTAATTGAGTCTAAGAAAGAATTGTAGCAGTCCTTTTCGTACGTGGGACTGGCACACGGGCACCTTTGCTTTTAGTTGTGGCGATATACCTAAAGATAAAGAAAAAGCTGCAAAAGAGCACTACACGGGATCGTGTCACACGATCGATCGTTACTTGTTGGCGCCGGCGCTGGGGCTGCCGCGGCGGCGCGCCCGCTCGGAGCCCGACGAGTCGCTTGACGCCGCGCGCTTCTTCTTAGCCTCTGAGAACAACAGATAACGAGTCACGTTAACGCCACTACGTGTTTACGTGCGTAAATGTGACGATATTAGACATAATAATAATAATAATATACTTTATTGTACACCACAATGTATCAAACACAAT
>DWEM01000933.1:0-16130 GCA_018245935.1 Agara belti belti
ATTCAGATATAACATAAATATACATATCCTTTTGAGATTGTCTATATACTTTAACACTTTTATATACATAGGAAAACTAATCCTCAATAATAAATCATATTTATATTCGCATGGAACTCGGTCGCACGCTCCATCCCTTCACCACCCCTGCTTAGACAATGGAGTCACAGAAATTGTTAGGCGAATAAATGTACGCTTCCTAATTGACGCTTTCCCACCGTGCGCCGGACACGCGGCGACTTTAAACATAAAGAAAGTCTCGTAACAATCCAAACTTGCTCTTATTTAGATAAACATAAAGTACGATTTTCTCTAAAAGTGTCACAGTATAAATTGATAAGTGGTAAATAAAAGTTGTGCATTATATAAAAAGTTCCGTCGACCGTATCCCCATGAGTATAGTGTTCAAAATCGCATGTCCCGTTTGTGCATTACCTTATGCACTGTGACGCCCGGACTGAGTTTACATTACGTTCGCTGTGGATTTTATTAAGTCGCGGTAAGGTCGGGATCGAGGTAACCGGGCGACGGCGCGGTGTTGCAAGGATGTTAGGGCCAGTTTCCACGGGGCGCAAGGCGGCGCACGGAGCGGCACGCGGCGCACACTTCGCGGCGACCGACCCACGCGTGCGCACGTGGGGGAGCGTGCGCTCTCGCACGCAGATCGTGATAATTGGAAACTTGCGTCGACGTCGGGAAAAGTGCGAAAAAAGCGCCGCGACCATCTTGATGTGTGATAAACTGTGTCAAATTTTGTGTGGTTCTTTAAAATCGTGCAAGGTGTTTTCGTGCTTTTGATGTGGACTTTTCATATAAAGTTTTATCCAAATTAATTATCATAAGATTTAATACACTCTATTATACTCCTACTAAGTTACAACTGCACCTCTATGACCATGGAATACCACAGACACATGGAATCTTCTAATCTACAACAGCCCCACGGGCAGCCCCCACAGTGGGGGTACGGCTGGGGCCCACCGGCTCCGGCGGCACCGCCTGCGCCTGCGCAGCGGAACAAGAGAACTCATTCGGAGAGTGAGGATGACGCCTTCTCGGAAGAGAGCAGCAAAGATGCGCAGTAAGTGGGCCACACTATATATTTTTTAATTTGTTGTATAACTTGGATTTAGACGTCGAGGTTTCGGTAAACTGTTAATAATTGTAGATTACATATTCTTTACAACAGACGCGTTTAGCCCTGCACTACTAGGCCTACACCGCGACATACATACATCGTCATAATATGTCGAGTTAAAAATTTCATTTAAGTTCAAAATTACATAACGAACTAGTAGAATCCATAATTAACTATTGACGTCAAGTTATAAACTTGAGATTGTGAAGATATTCAGTTTCCAAGATCGAGTCCAATTAGCGTTCCAAGAATAGCTCGTTGGTTACACAATCTTCTCGCTTAAAATTGCTTTGGAGAATTCTCACCGATTTTAGCGATGCGAATAAATTGAGGACAAAGGTATGAAATTATGAAACTGAATGGAAAACTTAGAGGATACTTGAAATGTTGGGGAACGGAAATCCTTTTGTTGCTCCTATTTTTGGTGCTAAGAAACCTGGCTTGCGTTGACGTTGCGTTTTTCGCCGATTGTTTCAATCACGGTCACGTTCCGTATTAGTAGGTTAAAAAAAGGTACATACAATTGACGGTTTATAAATGCCCACTATAATCCTAAAAATAAATATATGTATTGGATTTGAATTGATTGTTGCGGCTAAAAGGCAAGTCGAATATTTTCTACTGAGTCCACATTGCGTACAACGCGAATAAACCTGATCTTATACTTGCTCTTTCTTTAAAGAATAAAAGGCAATAAACGCAAACCAAATTTCTGAATGTTTATGAACTTTACTTGCAATTGTTATGAGTGAAGGTACTAAGGTAGCTAAAGGCTACGCGCGTAGCACCCGCTACGGCGGCTACTGATACGCGTTAAATAAAATATTCTTTAACTTAGCGTTACAAACGTAACGTACACTTTTCACTCGTTTTCATGATGTAATAACTAAATCTTTTATATTAGAAATAATTAATTATACATGACATTAATAGTCACCACTAAGTTATGAGTGACAACGGTTCTTGTAGTAATTTTAATTGCCTCGAACAAGCTCATTATGGTCCAATATCTGAGACAACCCTTGAACAATCAAAGAACAGAATTTAATAATGTACATTATAATTATTTTGACCTCTGAAAGATGAGTTCCGGTAGCAAGAACTAACAGTTTGGAAATTAAATTACCGACTGTAGTCAAGATTTCGGAAAGTCCCTGAAAATTGTAGCTCAACGAAAGAACCGATGCGCCTATCAAGATGCCCTAATTTCCTTACATTCGTTCAATAGCTGTCGGGGCTTAGTAGATAAAACTGCTTCATGATACTATCAGCTCCCTCAAGATCTAAGCATTCCCCAGCAAATTAAACCATATTTCGCCAGCAAACTTACTGCACTTATTATCTCACTTCCAGATCTCCAGGTGGGGATTCCTGTCAGCTAATGACCCGCAAGCGCAGACGAGGGGTGATCGAGAAGAAGCGGCGGGACCGGATCAACACCTCGCTGACGGAGCTGAAGCGGCTTGTCCCCGCGGCCTGCGAGAAGCAGGGCAGCGCCAAGCTCGAAAAGGCCGAAATACTGCAGCTGACGGTCGACCATTTGAAAATGTTGCACGCAAAGGGTAAGTTGAGAGTTTCTACGTAGATCTGTTTATATAATCACCAATTTACGTCACCACGTTATTATATTGTTTTAATTGTTGCTGGATTTAGTTAGAAAATGCTAAATAAATATCGTTTCAGTTTATTTTATGGTATTTAGGATCTGATAGTTCGAATAAATCGGTCACGTTGCTTACGAGTTGCTTGCTCGTATATCACTTCTTATTCTTCAAATTAATGCCATTATCGAAATCTTACTTATGAATTTATAGTTAAAAAAGGCAACGACGAAAATAGAACATTTTAATATATTCAATCATAAAGCGGGTACCGTATTGTAGCTTAAAAACCTGCAAAAGAACCCGAACATCCGCTTCCCGCAAATTAACAAAAGGCACCGTTACGTTTCGCGAGAAAAAGTTCGAATATGTGCCTCAGAAAACCGAATTTGTATAATATCGATTCGCATTTCCTGCTTTTAGAAATTAAAAGTTCTTTTCCTGTTATTTTTTAACAGAGGTAGCTGTACAAGTCAGATATATATGTAAATTCCCTCTCTGCTGTTTCGCAGCATATAAGCTTGTAGCTGGAACAGCAGAACAAATTGGGGTTAAAATTCGTAACATATACAAGAAATTTTATCACGTAGAAACTATTTTATAATGTGATATATCTTCGCTGAAATATTACTTTATATAATCTTGAATATAACATTTATTTAACTTCGTAATGACTTCCCGGTGAAATTGGAAAAAACATTACTCGTAAACTCAATATTCTCTCGTAAGACTTTTCGCATTATTGAACATGTGGAAAATTGTGACAACAAATGGCGAAAATGGATTGGGATGAACAAAAACATTCTGTGTAAAATCTTGTACTTATGTACGTAAGTAAAGTACTGTAAATTGAAAACTTTAAGACTTGCCCAATACAAAGGACAGAAGTTTCCTTCTCGACTAGTACTAGAATGGTTACTGCACAGTGTTCGTTAGATCAAACAGTTCTAGTATATGAAGTATGTCGTGTCTTTTGAATAAAAAAATATGGTCACCTGTAGGACCCGGAAGCGTCACGTGTCCCGTGGGAACCGGCTAGTAGATTGTATTGACGTCATGAAAACAAACTAATATTTGACCATTACCTATTTTACTTTCGGTTTTGAATATAAATATTTTTTTCGTTGTATATAATACAAATTGAACTATTAGAAAATACAATTATTTTATAAAACAGATAATGTAAATATAAAACAATTAAAATCATGGAAATAAAGAAGATGAACACAATTATTAATATTTAATTGTAGTGCAACATATCATTATTGAGATTAAACTTAAATAATGTAAGGTCATCGAGAAATAAGAACATGTTAAGAAAGTTCCATGTTATCATTCCGATAAATATCTGACAGTTTTATCGAAGTAATTGATGCTACGGCCTGGACTATCCGCTAAAGGGTAATGAACAACAAGATTATTTTAATTGACATAATTCGTTACGAAATTCTCATACAGGTCTTTTTTTAATAAAAAGGCCTTATCGATAAAATGAGCATATCACTCTGGTAAATATAAAACAAAAGAATAACATTACACAGAAGTAGGTAATAATTACAAGTAATTTTTAAAAACTAGCCTTCAAATGTTGTAAAGCAGTTCAGATACTTAAGTAGAATTGATATGAGGTATGTTAAAAGTAAACCACAATTCTGAACCACATTTAACATAATGTTGTCTTCCTTCCGGCGAACATTGACATTTGAGTTGTTTCATAAAACACGATACGCCCACTTGCCATAACGTTTTTTAACAAATGGCGGTTTTATATTTTGTGGTTTGAAACCGCCAATTAGTGGAGCCAAATAACGAAAATTGACATTGGGGGTGTAATTTAAAGTTAATCGTTACATTAATATCATATTAGTGTTTAATATTTATAAGTGTTGCTAAAAGCTATAATACAAATTTTAAAGTATTATATATAATGCCTAGACTACTTAAGGTAGCAATTTGAAATTTACAGTAGATTCCTTTTACAACGTAGGCTTCCACCAAATAATCTACCTATTTTGAGGCAAGCACTATGAAAGCTGGCATTTAGCTGTTTAAATAATGATCTTTCGGGTGAAAATTAACGTTGGGGCTTGCGAATTTGGTTAATTTAAATTATGAGATTGTTACCAGCTGCCGCTTTGATACTACACAAACTACACAAACAGTATTGAATTGAATGGAATTTATTTGTAATAAAACATGCGTACATAAGGTTGACTGTTTCGTTGTAAAGTCGTGATACTTTACCAGTAAAATTGGTGTATAAATATTTTATATAAAATTGAACGCAATACGGTAAATTAAGTTCTGTAAGTATTGAGCCTGCACGTAGCTCATACGAGCGAGCAGTTCGCATGCATCGTGTGCATTGGTTGTGAAACCGCAGCGACCGCTGCGCTGGCGTCGCGTTCACTGCCTCTCAACGACTAATTGAATGTAATCAATTGTTATTTTTTTAGAGTATACGTTTTGTACGGTTAGGCGTTTATTCGGAATCCATCGACTGTAACAACGCTACGTGTAAAGTTTTTCTATTTGAAGAACTTTGACCTAGAGCAGTATTACCGGTATACTTATTTCTTCTGTGAAGCAATATTGTTAAGTCGATTTGGTCTGTGCTACTAAATCTATTCTTCTACTCACAAAATTAGCAATCTACATAAAATTATCTTCTGTGACTTATTATAAAAAAAAAACGATATATTAAGTACAATTTATTCAAAATAGCGGTTAAAAATTAATTTGTGAATATTTTTGTCGTTTCACTGCCTATTCATTGTTCATTTTAAAATAAATGTTTAATCTTTACACATAAGAATCAAAATAGTTTGATCTATGAAAAAGACATTTTAAAGTCAGAAAGGTTTACCAGGTAGAGCGTGGCCGACCCACAGCTGGCGCCAAAAAACAACAGGAAGAGATGCCAGGATTATGCCCAACTGGTCAACTTGCTTAATATGATCTACTTTTTTGTCATTGTTTTTACACCTTTGTAAATTTGCGCCCGGAATCGTCATTTAAAATTTGGTAAATTACAACTATTTATTTACATATTAATGTTAGCTGCTTAGGTTATTTTATTTAAATATTATTTTATTATATGAAATCTGACGTAATATGAAACACAAATTCAAGGAAATCTTTTTTGTTTAGATAAGTATAGTGTAAGTACAAATAATTTAGGTAAAAAATGCATCAATATACTTATTACATTGAAAACAAGTACAAGATAATCGACTTATCGCGTTATATCTGCTATGATATTTGCTATCGGCAAACAGTACGCGTGGGAACCGAGTGGTCCGCGTCGTCACACTGCCCACCCTAACGGAGGGATGGCTAAATGGTACTCGCAGAGGGAACGGGGGAATACCGCTTATTGACGGATTTATGCGGACGTAAACTTATGCTTCTGGTTGGTTGCATAAATTGGAGGATTAATCGGACCGCGTATTAATTTTGAAATAAAATATTTGAAAAGTTTATTATATTAATTGATATGTCATTAGTTATGTCGAGCTACGTCATTATTGTTCATTAGTCATGCTGGTGCTGTCGATTGTCCTTAAAGTAAAAAAAACAATAATCTATCAGTCGCATTTTTAATTCTCGTGTGGTTAGGAGCCTATATTTAATCAAAAAGTAATGAAGTGCTATGTCTAAGTAAACTACGCTCTATCAACGTTTGAAAATATCAAAAATGATATCTAAATATGTGGATAAACATCACCACAGGAATTAATACTGAAAAAAAATCTAATCTTTTCTCATATTATCCCATCACGCGTGTGCATTGACAACCGGAAACAACTAACGAAAGGGTTACCGCACCTGTACACAAAAAAATTGTATAAAAAACATGATAAAAACCAACCCAAGACCGAAAGCGGAAGGAAGGGGACATGATTATAGGAAGAATTGTTAAAACGATATCAATTTTGTTCTGTGCTCAATGCGATTTTTGGATCGCATTAAAATACAATCTAAATCTAAAGAATGGGAGTATAATGCGATTTAAGTTCCGATTAAAAAGAATAAATTCCCATAATAATGTTTTAAAATAAGTTTTTCTCAATTTCAAAATTTGTTTATTTAGAGTTACGAAGACGTATGTAATGGTATTCGCGAAGATGTAGCGCAAGGATTGCTTAAGTAACATTTATGGGGTTTAAAAGGGATAAATGATATTATATAATCATATTAAAACATTATTGTGACTTCACACGATACACCATTAGTAACAAACAGAATTAAGTATTTTCTAGCATTAAACATAATCTTATTGGATTATTAAGATATGACAAACAAATGAATGCAATTAACATCTTAAGGAAATCAATGTAGCATTACTAAGAAATCCACGATTGCATTTATCTGGAATGTACCGTAGGGTGCTGCTGAAGCTAAAATTGCTCAGACTTGTACCATCTGTCCTTACCCCTTGGCCCGGTGGCCCAGTGACTCGCCCCTTGACGTACTCGCGGATAGCGGATCTTGGTCCCTTCCCTAAGGAACACCGGAACAGGGGTTCCCGTTACGCCACCTCTCTTTCGCACTCACGACGATGACCGACATCTCTTTCTACTTGTTGCGTAAGAAACACGTGAGGGGTTTGTGAATGGTTTTCTTTATATCCGTACGAGTTTCATTTATACGCAAATTGTAGTGGCATCTGCGCGCCGACAAAGGTGTTTGTCTACCGATCGTATTAATATTACTCTCTCCCTTTTGTTAAGAAATCGACAAGGTTTTTTATATATTTTTTTTATAAATCCAACCCTACAAACAGGCAGACATAAAACGTAACGCTAAGAGGTCACTGTCGCCCGTGGATATTTGGACTATAGAGAAGTCGAAAACAAGTTGCCGACATAGAAACAGAGTAAAGACCTTTTTGTACTTTCAGAAGGAATTGAGATTGATTTTGTACGTTTTGTAATAAAAATTATAACATATATAACCGTTGACAGACAGATACCACTACGACAGAATAATATGAAATACGCACTGTAAATGTAACTAAATTGTCCAAAAAGTCTTTCGACCTCTCTGGTCTGCTCGCCGACTTCAAAACACCCAGCTACTGTTCTGTACTCCAGGGTATTCTTAAGATTCTTAAAAGAATTTTGAAACATGGAGACTATAATTACGTCTATAGATATTTGGTTCGTTTCGTTTAGTTACAATACTGAAAAGGTCGTAGTTCATGGAGCAATATTAACATTAACTCAAGACGAGCCTAACCCAAGACCAACAAAGTAATGAGATCTTTAGTCGATTTCTACTTAATCACACATTTACAACGAAATATAGATCAAAGTAATTTTTAGGAGACCCTTTAGTGATTTTCCGCTCCGTGGAGCGTCTTTCCTAAACAGGCGAATGCGTTAAAATGTATTACTTACATTTGTGAATGAAACTAAAGAAATAATGTTTTTTCTAGGTCTCGATACCTTCGCCTACGACCCTCAAAGGTATGCAATGGATTACCACAACATCGGGTTCCGGGAGTGCGCTGCAGAGGTGGCTCGATACCTGGTCAGCTGCGAAGGTCTCGACATCCAAGATCCATTACGCCTTCGACTCATGAGCCACTTGCAGTGCTTCGCGGCGCAGAGAGAATTAGCGACTAAGTCAACTAATTGGGGATACCCTCAATACCCGGCACCCGTACCGGCCCAGCCCCAGCACGGGTACCCTGATCTCGGGCACAGGCAAGACCCAAACACGTCGACCGCAGCGGCAACAGTAGCAGCACCTACAGCGATAGCGGCGCCGCTCTCTGCCGCTCCCAGCTATCCCCATTACCCGCCAGCCCCTCCCGGCCCGCCCGGACCCCCGGGGCCGCACCCCGCCCCGCCGGTGCCGCACTACCCCGCCCCGTATCCGCACCATCCCACGCATCATCAGTATTCCCAGAACAGTTCGAAGCCCTACCGACCGTGGGGTGCAGAAGTAGCATATTAATTCCAAATAATTTTGGAATTTTCCGGTGGTTCATATTCTAAGTCACGAAAGAGCAATCCTCATTGTGAGCATATTCCATACCGTGATTGTTTTGTGCCATGTATTAAGACTGCCGAAAAATTACCTAAAAGGATAAACAAGATGGTCGGGGTGGGACGTGTAATTCATAATTATCTATTTAAAGCAGTGATAGCCGAGCGGTTTAGATATCAGTCCCGCTCCTCGACTGTACATTGTTACGTGCGTTTTAAAAATTAAAAATAATTTTCTATAACGCTGAAGGAAAATATCGTAAGGAAACCTGCACACCGTAGCTGTCCTTTATGTTTTGTGACGTGCGTTACGATACGCACGTCACCCTTGTGGGAAAGTATAGCCGTAAACCTGCTCATTATGACAGGAGACATGAGTCCAGCAAAGGAACAATAGTGGAATAACAAAAATAATAGTATGTATATGCTGTTTTTGACATTGACATTTCAATAACAACTGTTAAAAAACACATAAGGACAAAATGATGAACGAGATGACTGATTTTCAAAATTTAGTAAGTTTCTCCTGTTCCAAAATAAACCCGACATTATATGAACCATGCACATTGTTGTGATCTCAGAGTAAATGTCTAAATTATACATATTTAATATTGTTACTTGTAGATTGTCAAATATTTAATAAGTTGTGTGATACGATATAGTATATGATTTAAGTTTATAATAAGTTTGACGGATGTGGGACCAAAAACCAAGCTTTAAATGATAATAATACATAGCACAGATAAGTGATAAGACTGCACTTTGCCACTAAAGAAAGCATGAGGAAAATGACTCATGTTTTCTTAAATGTACATATCGTTAATTGTACAAATTTAAAAGTAGTTTGAAAGATTAAAAAATATTTTTACATATCGCTTATTCGATGTTATTAATACGAAATTAGGGAGAAGCTCTGTAAAGCAACACAGTTATACAATGAAAAATTTATGCATCTTTGTAAACAAAGTTCATTATATAAGTACTTCTAACAGAACCAGCCTTTTTTGTATTTATAAAGTTACAAAGTATTCCTACTATATTGAAAATTTATAAGGTACGTTTCCTACGAAGTAATATACATTTAACGACTATACTTGTTTATAAAGTAAACACTGTACTTTGTGATTTACGCACGCGGTTGTGAAAATAATTATTTAGATAAATGTACAATAATATTATATTAATGTGTATATATTACAAGCGATTGTATCTTTGGTATTTACAAATACGTTACAACAAAGTTATCCATACGATATTGTAACAAAAAATGTGTAAATAATACAATATTAATATGCTTCTTGTGGTTGTTGAAAAGAATTAAATTATTTTTGATACATCTTATACCTCTGTTTTTTATTTGTTTATTTGTTTTTGAAGAAGCATAGCTGCAGGTCGCCTTGTGCTAAGTGGTCACTGCTGTCTAGGGGACTAAATAGTAACACCACGTGCCTCTACGGTGAGACGTATTTCACGCCCCACCCCTAAAACAATGCTGAAACTGCTGCTTAGCAGCAGATATAATTGCAGTGTTGATTAGAATAACATAGCGACCGCCTAATGGTTTAGTTCTCAGCGTTCCACTATGGGGGCCTTGTTTCGAATCTGAGCAGTAAACCAAAAACAGATGACAAATTATTTGCATCATGTATCTTGATTGATACATACATAATATTACAAAATAAGGCTTTTATTTATCTACACGCGATGTTAAATGTGGTGATAATAACCATATACACAAATTAATAGAAAAAATGAAGTTTATAATATTTTAATTCACTTAATCAATATGACTCCATTTGGTATAGAAGCAAAAATTAAAAATACTAAATAAAAAAAAATGGCATTTATTTTTGCATTTTATTAAAAAGAGCACAGATCAGCCGAGCAGAAAGATTAAAGGAAGGACTAATATTATATTATTAAAATACTCATATACAAAATAGTAGATAAAAGTTTGTAATGAGACAGACAAAAAGCCAATTCTAATTATCAACAGCAACGGTCCAGGTGTCAACAATAAATTAGCAGATAGCATCGCACAGGTGTAAGTGACCGGCGCGACTGTCCAGATGGTTCCAGCATTTCGTATTCCGCGGACTCGCTTCAACGATCGTATGGGATATCGCCACCCCTGTGTTTCCCACGGCTTCCGTCTCTCTCGCACGCACACCTAAACTCTACGCCTGTATCGCCATTCCGTTTTTACTTCCGTAGGAAGTTGTTTAGGGTGCAAAAACAAAATTTTTTCGTCGATCGTGTGCACGCCGTGTGGCGGTGCGTACGCAGGTATTTCTAATAACTTGATACCTTTTCTTTTTGCATTTGTTTTTAATTAAACTCTTCTTGCCGCCTCTACCGCGTACAGGGGAGAGTTATTGTTTAATGTCAGATGTTGCCGACTAATATAGGGTCATGCTAAATTGTTTAATAGTGATTTTTACTTTGATCGATTGAAGAAACGTGAGTTGCGTTTCATTAAAACAACAAACACCATGAATATAGTAATTAGAAATATATCAATGATGCTTCTAACATTGAAACTTGATGGTTCAAAATTACTCCTCTGAAACAGTTCGTTTCATTAATTGTAAATTTATTAATTTGTACTTCTAAAATGAATTAAAAACAGTAATTCAGCTTAGATAAGGTTGTTAAAATAATGCTTTATAAGAAAACGTACACTTACCAACGTTTTTCCTCACGATCGCTTACGGTAATATTTTAATGTATGAAAAAGTACATAGAAGGCAGAGCGCGTGGGCTTTACCCTTTGACTCCGAGATTTCAAAAGCTTCGACATTTCGCTGTGAGCTTTGTAGAGTTTTTGCTTTGAGCTCGTCGGTTCATGATATTGCCAATTACGTCGCTGCTACCCACGATGTGGATAATGGCTTTGAGTATTTTTCAGCAGTGAAAAGAAGAACAAGATTTACTCCCAAAAATATTTAGCATATTTCTCGACAGCAAAAAGAAGAATAATAAGTTTGTTACCAATTTAATGTTGTCCATATCTTAACAGTAACTTGAAGTATCTGAATTTTATTACTGTATATCTTTAATTGATTTGATCGTAATTCAATGCTTACGAATTATAACGCTAATTCTAAATTGTATTCAAATTGGGTTATTAAACTCTGACGTTTTACTCTAATGGTAATAAGGTCTAACTGTTTATAGTTCCCGTTTGATATTAAATATTATCCGATCCGATGCTCGCTTTTTGCGTGACAAAAGAACAAACAAACAAACATATGAACAAACACATTTTCGCATTGATAATATTAGTATCGATAAAATTATTTAAAACTGTAGTTAAAGCCATTTAGCCCCCGATACGTATTGTAATTATATTTACAAATGACAAATCAGTTTACGTTTGTCTGTAGGCGCCTAATTTCGTGTCCATTAGCAATATTTAAAACTAACGGTTTGTGATAACGGGCTTACGTGACGCGGTACACGCGTTATAAATGACTACAAATACTATTTGAATACGTAATTATATCGTTAACTTAAGCTATTGTTCATTTATAGTAATTGTCCGGCGTTGTTTAATTATCTTCATCAATCCAACCGATTATATTTGCTCAATACGAAGCGCTTTTAACCTCACGGTTGCAATCCTTAAAGGCAGCTTAAAAAGATCTGTCAGACGTGGCCACCCTGTATCTCGACCAATCCGCGCTGGAGCAGTGTGGTGTAGTATGCTCCAGGTCTTTCATCGGTTAGCTTCGTCTGTACCAGTGTTTTGTTTCAGCAATTAAGAGAGACTCACTGAGCATACCCAAATGAGAAATAGTATGTTACTATGTTATGTTGATAGAGTTGTTACAGCTATTTGAAATTCGAATGTTTCGAAGGTCAATCACACTCCGACAGAGATATACAGGTGATACGCGTGCGAGTGAGACACTGGTGTAACTAAACAAACACAATTTGTTAGTTGTTTACGCTATTAACGTGTTTGGTGTGATTACAAATGAAATGATGGTATTCGGTCTTAAGCTACTTATGCATAGCGTGGAAATAGGGAAAGGTGTTACTATTACTATTTATTATGATTTACAAAGAATGCACTTAACGCCATATGGCATTGAAGGCGATATTGCAAGTTTTATTTAATTCTTCTCAATTTTAGAATATGTCAGCTATTAAGCTTTATTTCTGAACCGTTAATAACAAAATAGTCACAGATACAAAAAGCAGTTTTAAGTACAATCGTCAAACATATTAGTCCAAGTCTCGAAGTCTGTCTATTTTATTTTATTTTAGTATAATATTTTGACAATAAACACAAATGAAATCTCCTAAGCAATTGTAAAAACCTCATACGATTGTACTGAAATAGAAATAGTGGAATATTTAAATTTTCTAATGAAGAGAGCACATTGTGTTAAATTGGTAGAACACGTGCTAATTCACAATGAACAAATTGACAAAAACGCTAAAATAAATGGTGTTTCCTGTTTAACCCTATTTTGCAGCTTTGAACATTTAGTACACAATATTTATTATTTTTGTTCACGAAATCCGCCAAATCCGTTCAACCAGTTTTCGGATTTTCGTAGTTCTTTCACAAATATAATAACACAAGTCTATTGACGACTGCAAATCGCGAAAACTGGTATTGGTATTTTTAATAGGAGTTCACTGGTAGGTACTAGTGTTGCCATATTGTAGGTAGGTGCTCTAGTCTAAAATATACGTACACAAAACTTAAGTACATAAATCAACTGTACACTTGTATTTTTCAGAAATTATTACTTAAATTAAGTGGTTTGTTTGTGAAAAATATCCTTGTTTTAATTTTTTTTTTTCAACCTTAAAAATATATAAAGTGAAGGAAACTGCAGGAGCGTAAAATAATAAAACTCAAAATATTCGCCATTTTTTTAATGTCAGCCGCATCTTGCAACACCTCCAATCTAGAATACCACCACAACGGTAAGAGATGTATTGAAAAGAACCTGTTTGCACATTATCTCTACATAACGAGGCGCTCTTTGTACTGCCTGCATTGTGTCGGCGACGGGCCACTAAATATCATAATTGCGGACGTCACCGGGGTTCGCCGTTTTTGTTGAAGGGTCTTATGTAAGGGTCATTACATGGGTAAGGTTACATACCTTTGTGAAATTTCTATACTTACACGATAATGACAATAAGTGGCCGAACATGCTAACATACAAATGTCGCTTAACGTTCCCAACAGAAACTCACCGTTGAAAGGTCTTCAGCTGTACATCAATTCTAGTTCATAGTAGATATGTATAGGATGTGTAATATCTCTACCGTTTATGGGAGACTCAAGAAAGCCGCAATGTAGAGCGCTTTCAAAGCTGGTAATGTTTTACGATTCGCACATGTCGATAGGCGACGGTGACCACTTACCATCAATTGGACCATCTGATGGTTTACTGCAAGAAATTTAGATGAGAAATTGTAAAGCTAGATGTCAATTTGAGTTCAAAAGATGTAGAGAGCTACTTGCCAAGTTGTTCTGTTATCGTTTAATATAAACATAAGAGGCGTTTATTTCCTACAGGGGTAGACAGAAAGTAAGTTTTTGTCGGCTACGGTCTTGACTTCTGTCGCCTTTTCTGCTTTCATGAATTAAATAACGCTTAATGGGTTTCACAATAATAGTTATGATTGACAAGAGATTTTTCACAATACCATATACAATTTTGTATATAAAAATCCTCTGAACGTGTAAAACTATTCACAATGTGACTATCGTTTTAAGTTCGAAAAATAAAAGAGAATCGCGGACATTGTGCCCGTAACCCGGAATGAAGTGTTATTGTGCTCAAACTACCGAGCACATATCATTTGAACGAATTTAAATCGTTTTGGACGTCTACCAGCGAAACTGTTCCGTATTCCAAATACCTAGAATTTCTGGATACATTTTTTCTTAAATCTTTGAGGTTAAGACTTTACGATTAGCCCTCCTTTTCATTTACTCTTCATAATAATAATAATAATACTAATATGACGACACAACTCACAAGCTATCTGATCCTAAACTAGGCAGAGCCTGCACCTGATGATATTTCACCTGAGAGCCGATAAATATACATATTACATTTCTAAATACGTACATATTCCAATAATTTGATATCCAGACTCACAACGAATGCTGGTGCTCATCACACAAATATATCAGGGTTTACTGCTACTCGATCAACAGGTCAACTCAATGTGGCTAAGTTCTTCAAAAATCGTGTAATAAAAACAATCAATGAGCGATGGCCCGGATAGTCCATCATCTGGTAGTGCAAATATCCCTAAGTGACGGTCACCGCTGAATTTCCGCTGGCATGCATCCAAATTTGCTAAAATTACTTTTATAAAAAAATTTGCTAACCTGAAATAGCCCACGAAACCTGAAATAAACCACACATAAACGTTATAACAGAAGAGAAATCTATTCTGTGTTCAGTATTGCCACGTGTGACCTAATATTTCAAAGCCGCTCCAGATCTGACGACTATGAAATCAGGTTAGACTAAAGATGTGTTTGTTTTACTTGAAATTTACCGCGAAATGCCAAAATGTAATTATAACTTTATTGACATTAAGCATTAGTGTTTCAGCACTGATTGCTTCTCATTAAGTATTTTATATCTGTTTTATATTCCATGGAACTATTTGAGGAGTCCTCGGCCAATATTTACTAGAGAAATCTTCGTAGAGAGACATTTAACATTTTACGAGACCTGATTTGATCCTATTAACACTCAACAGACATTGTCGACCATTTATTTTTGTACTGAAATTATGATAATATATAAAGTTGATGTTTTACAGGGCACATGTGAATATCTTACTGATACCCTCATATTCTAAGATAAAATTTTGACGTTATTTGTTCAAAACATTTTCGAAACCGCCTCTGACTAAGATCACAATATTCAACCATTGGTTGTAAATTGATTACATAAATAAATAAATTTGTATTGTAGTATTAAAATAATAATAATTATTATTATTGAAAAAACTTGTTACAAATGAGTGCAAGAAGTTAACCAAGGAAGTTGAAACAAGTTTAGATTTCTTAATAAATCATGAATAATATGATGAAGGGCGAGTTGATGTCATTGAATATTCAATATTCACTGTCACGTAAAGCTGTCTCCGGGAACAATTTATTCAACACTGTAGTTTACTCTTTCACAAATGAAGTAAATATTCTAAGCGACTCAATATCGTTATAATTTATTGGTTTAATTATTAACAATTGTTATTTTCGGCAGAATTCACGCACCTCAGAAAATATTTATAATAAACTAGCTTTTGCCCGCGACTCTGTCCCGCCCCCGCCCCCGCAATTCCCTTTGGAGGTAGAATTTCGTAAAATGTGTGATTAGTTCACCTCGACGTATCACTACA
>DWEM01000934.1:0-16119 GCA_018245935.1 Agara belti belti
CTGGTGAAATGTGGGGGTGTACTACACTCCTCTGCCTACCCCTTCGGGGAATACAGGCGTGATGTTACGTTAGTTATTAATTATCTAATGTTCGTGAACTATTGCGCGTATTAGGAGGTTTTATCACATGTACTGCACCTATAGTAAATTTAACTAATTTCTTAAAAAAGGGCTCTTGCATGGAAATTAGAAACTGTCATTTGTTATTACGTTAAAGAACTTGATCTTTATAATAAACAGATAATGCAAAAATAAGGGAGAGCTGTTTTTTAAATTCCACAGTACGATTTTATTATAGGCATCAAAATCAGACTGTGTTGACAACTTTTTGCCATTTTCTATACTTTCGGATTTTGCCATCCACATCCCCTTAAAATATCCATTGTATAAGCCACAGCAGAAGGGACACGATAGCATTTGTTGTACTAAGCCGATTTTAGCGCTTATAAGGTTAAAGTGTAATAATTTTTTTTATAAAAAACAAGAGACAATTTGATAATTTAAGCATGAATGAAGAAGAAGCACTTCAGGTTTTTAAGGACAGAGATATTTGGCACTCGGTGCTTTCTGTCTACCCTGTTAACGATCTGGCGTGCTGGTATTGTAATAATAATTCCCAGAAACAATATTGTTCAAAATGATAACAGACACAGATAAATAAATCTTGATTTTGGACACAAATTTGGCATCACTCCTACCAACCCACCCACTGTCAAGGTTTTATTATTTTTTTACAAACTTATTTCTTGTTTATTCTCTATTATGTGCCTACATCAGTAGACACGATGTGCTATGACATAATTAGCAAGGAATACAATCGGCATCTACTGCAAGTCGCCAATTTTTTTAAATATGCATATTTTTTCCAATCTTTTTTACCTGGGTATTAATGACTATATTGATGATACAAAAGCATGGCATGACGACGTATACTTATTAATGTAAACCATGTCAAAGCGTGATAATATTATAAGCATTATGGTTATTCTAAGTTAAATATAAAACGTTTTTCTACTATAACTTACGATTTTATTAGGGGTGGATAAATTATTAAGGCACACCATGTTCGTTAGAAAATAAAACTTTAAACACAACACTACCATTAACGAAAGCAGAAGCGAAATAATCGGAATTAGATTGATAATTAGCAAATTATCGTTATCATAGTGTATATTCATGGATAACATGATCCATTCAGCCAATAATAAATGATATATAAAATTTTGTTCAAAAACATATCCAAAATTTTAAAAGAACACGTTTCTAAATTATAGCACTTAAAATTGTAGTATAAAGTAAAAAGCAGCAGTAATTAGCAGCAGATAATAATAATAAAAAAGTATCTGTCATCATTTTCTGCGACATTTGCTGTGAAACATATGACTAAATGTCAAATGCAGAGAACTTTTGTTTTGGTATAGATCAACTTTATTTATGTGAAACTACTTCAAAGCTTGTGATATTAAAATTTTAATTTCTAGTCCAAAATGGCAAATGAAGAGCCTGCAGATCTAGATTGGGTGCAATTGCGCCGTGAAATGGGTGCTAGGCATGAAACAGAATCTACAAGTGATAAGTTTGTCCGAAAATTTAACGAGAATCCTTTTGTGCCTATAGGTAATAAAGCAACTTATATTACTATCTATAATGTTATCAAATTAATGTTCAAACACCATATTTATCATTGTAGTGGGTTAATATTACTATTAGTATTACTTGGTTTTTTTCTTTATCACATCATAAATGTATCTAAATAACATTATGCAATATATTTCAGGTTGTCTAGCAACAGCCGGTGCATTATCATATGGTTTATGGTGTTTTCGAACTGGTAAAACCAAACTGTCACAACAAATGATGAGAGTGAGAATTGTGGCTCAAGGGTTTACCATCACAGCCCTTGTAGTTGGAGTTATGATGACCGCCGGGAAAAACTTAAAATAACAGCTAATTCTTTTGCCTCATAATATATATTAGTGTAGCAGCATGACTTAATTTTGGGTTACTAATTATATTTAATTTATCTTACACCTGTATTTTATTATCATGCTTACATACAAATTTACTACTACATTTGTTTTAATATGTCTACATATTTCAAAATAAAATAATTTTGTTATAATGACTGTTTTGTATAACATTGATTGAACAACTTTGTTACATGTTGGTAGGTGACAATAAACTTAATGCTGAGCTTAAAATCTATCATAGTACAGATCCCAGGTCTCTGAAGTCATATTACATATATTAAAATACCCGAACAAAACTCTTCTGGTTTATAAGGTTCCAGAAGAATACATTTATTTTCAGATATAGCATACATGATATTATTTATGTTGATTTATAAATAATAGATAAAACTACAACTATATTATACGTGCAAAGTGCATATAATTGAAAGTTGTGAAAGGTAGAGGAGAAACAAAACATCATATAATGTAATTAATGTAATGAAGATCTGCGTCAAGAATAGTTGCAGTCATACCTAATAAATACCAACATTATGAAAGGCTTCCATTAAAGCATTTATATGTGTTCAATATGTTCAAAGGTTTTTAGATGATTTCACTTTAATATATTTGAATGAACTCAAAGCTTTAGTTACAATTTTTGAGCTGTCTGCTGATAATGAAGTACAATACGTTTTACTTTTAATAAAATATAATAAACAATAAATATTGTTATCCATCATTGTCATGGCCTTCTGCAGTCTTCTCTGTTTTGAAAAGTTCTTGGCTTCTTACGTTCTTATCTGTATCTCACGCCCGTCTCTTACAGTCTTCATTTATTAGGGCAGATCTATAAAATACTGAACTGGATTTTGAATATTGAGAATCTCCGTGTCATTTATCACGCATAAATTAAATTTAAATTGGTCCGGTAATGAAAAAAAAAATGATAAATTAAGTTTTCTCAACTATTCGTCTTTCATTACCTACCAATACATGATACATATTTATTTATATTCATTATAATATGTATTAGTAATTATTTTTACATTTATATTAAATCTGTGGTAGTTTTTTATTGGTTAATTGGTCGTCATTGTCACTGCCATAGGCCAAAGCTGTCATTGTCATTTCATTGATGTGCTGAAATATGCGGGGAATTTGTTTTGATTTATCTGACAATTGGTATTACAGTATCATCCAAACGAGTTTATCAAGAAGCTTAAAATTTGCCTTTATAAATCTAATTAAAATGTACTAAATGGACTTACGAAGTAAATAGTAATGAAAATGTTTCATTGAAACCATCTTACGGATACTAATACCACTTCTGTAATACAAAACTAATCAGATATGAATGGCTTTATTGCCTTACATTGTGGTACGTACATTCAATGCATACATAATAGAAGTTCTAATGAGGAGATCAAATGCGAAATTAGAGGTATACTCATAGTTTGTCTTACAGGAGCAGGTTATCACAGTGATGCTTTAAAGAAAGAATATCAAAAACTGTGTCACATAGCGTGTAGGAGAGCTGTGCAAAGTCTTCTGCAAGGTGGCAACGCTGTAGATGCTGTTGAGAAGGCCATAATTGGTACACACTATTGTACTTGACTACACTCCTTATTTTTTAAACCTATGAAACTTAGTCCAATTCATTCCAATGCATATTGGTGGATATGCTGCTTATTTACTAACATGTCTGTTAGATGTTTTAAAACTGTCTTTTGGGCCTATGATGCAGTTCAACATTTGTTACCTAATGTTAACTACTGTGCTCTCTGCAGTATTGAAACAATTGTAAAAATATTGCTTATCTATATAAATTGTTTGCAATGTACAACCACATTGAAGTGATTTGTGCTTTCGGTTGATATTTAATTAGTATGACACTACTATGTTTATGGTCATGAAATCCTATCACATGTTTAAAAACATCTTTAAACTGTTTTGGAAATCCTCTAAGATCTATGTTAATGTTTCAGAATTAGAAAACAGTTCTCTTACAAATGCTGGGTATGGCTCCAACTTAAGTTGGGATGGGTTAGTTGAATGTGATGCTTCTATAATGAATGGACAAACATTACACTTTGGGGCATGTGGTGCAGTATCTAATGTATGGAATCCCATCTCACTGGCCAAACAGATCTGTATAAAGCAGTGTGAAAGTTTATCCTTAGGCAGAGTTCCACCATGCATCCTCACAGGCCAGGGAGCCAAGTCCTGGGCAGAAAGAATGGGCCTGAATATAGTTGATGATAAAAAAATGATTTCAGCAAAAGCTTTTCGAAGTTACAAACATTGTAAACGGAAACTGAAAAGATATTCTCTCCAAAATGATATAAAATTTAGCCCTTTAGATACAGTGGGTGCTATTTGTGTTGACTCCAATGGTATTGTGGCGTCAGGAGCGAGTTCTGGAGGAGTTTCTTTAAAACATGAAGGCAGGGTGGGCCAAGCAGCATCATTTGGCAGTGGAGTGTGGGCCATGACAAGTAGAGATGGTATAAAACCCTCAATTGCATCATGTACATCAGGTTGTGGGGAACATCTAATAAGAACTCAATTAGCAAAGAATACTGCAGAGAGTTTACTTGATCCATCACCGGTTTTGGGCCTAAACAAATGCTTAAAAGAACAATTCTTAGAATCACCGTTTTTATGGGATATTTCTGAGAGACTAGGTGGCGCCTTGACATTAATTTTTAACCCACAATCTGGGGAAGGTGAATTGTTATGGGGCCACACAACAAAAACAATGTGTATTGGATACTCATCTACAGATAACAAAAGACCAAAGGTTGAAAGTTTTTTAAGTAATTTCATTTAATTCTTATCTATGCCTGTGAGATCCTTTGCTTGATTTTTTTTTTCAGTGCACAATTTCCTACTTACCACCAAAGGTAGGAAGCGGATCTAAATCTGTGGTGTCTGGAGTACCATTTAAAGTGTCTATGCAACCTTGTCCCGTGCTAGAGTGGGAATTAAAGACTGATTCAAGTATGAATGGATCTCTTTGATATAGGATAATAAGTATTGTATTAATAATATATAGTAAAAAACATTTCTACATAGTAAACATATCATTTATTTTCATATGTTACCAGAGTTGGATTTAAGTTTCAGTAACAAAAATGCCAAGTGTGATGTAGAAGTCTTAAATTGTGAGTGGTGTCAGAGCTGAGGCCATCAGTGCCATATAAGGTTAAATATTCAGCCCATCAACCTTAGTTGTATTGCTTAAAATACTAAGCAACCCCATTGCACCATCCTCACATTCATTCACGAGTAGTGCAATGGATACACAAGTTGTGTTTAATAAATTAATAGCTTGTCTTCTGTAAGTGTTTGCAAAAGCATAGATAACTTTTCAATACATCTGATTAGATTATTTTAGACAAAACTGTAATCAGGTGCATCTTAGCATAAATTCTAGTTTTAATTTTATGTAGGCGAATAATTTGTTGAAGTGCTGGGTTCCTATGGGATCTATAAGTGCACATGATTGACGTATCTGCTAGACACAATCGTCCGAGTCCTCAGCAGTAGACATGTGTCTTTAACCAACCTGTAATACCGTAGATACTAACAAATACTAAAAGAATTTATACTAATATATATATTATACAGTAACTAGACTAATAGTCCTCATAGCAATGAATACTAACCCACTAATATTCTTATTAAAACCTACTAACTGGTGTAATTCACACCAATAGTCCCATTCCTAGTCCTATGAAAGGTCAGTTGCAGATGTCTATATCAATTGTATGTATATATTATTTTTAATAAAAGGCAGTGTGTAGATTGTATTGTTTATTAAAAAAGTGTGCTAAAAGATATAGGTAATTCGGTGAGAAGTGGTTAAGTACACAACTATTATTATACAAAAAATTATAAAGGAAACAACTGAATTCGATCCACTTGCATAATTCATACACATTAAGTTACCCAACATGGGTCGAACAGCACCATGGTATAGTACCAATCTTTAATATCATCCCTCTGTATTGCTCTGTAAACCCTAATCCTCATTGAGCTGTTTATTTTGTATATACGATAAGTTAATTTACATATATAAAATTATACACATTCTAAATGAAGGCACTGTAATTTGAAACAAAATTCAGATTCGTATTATAAAAATAAACTTGAAATCAGTGAGTGATTCTCTTGTGCATTGACATAAAATAGTGATTACGAATCATGAGTGCCTGTAGATTTTACATTATTATGGTATGTTTCATTTCATGTTCTACAAAATTTAGTCTGACTGATATTTTCTTTGCATAGTTAACAAGTAAGAGACCTAAACTTGAAGCCGATATATTCATTGTATAACTTACTATCTGTAAACATAATCACACAGTCACACCCTATTAAATACTATTGTAAATATTTTAACAGTTCTTATGAAATACTACTAAAATTATGCATTTTGTACTCATCTAAAATTAATTTGCCTTAATCATGCTGCAATATAACATTTTGTGACAATTACTGTTCATTATTTAATATATAAAGCATTGAAAGTGGAATTGGAATTATGTTATGTAAATGAATGAAAATAAATAAATGCATTTATTTGCGACACTATTATACTAAAATCACAAAATACATATTAAAATAAAAGCATATTACAAAGTAAAATTACGTCCTTTATATTCAATACTATCACTTTATAATGACAAGACAGTTTGATAAATTCATAAAAATTCTAATTTGGAGAGAAAGAATAATATCATTATAATATAATATGTTTAGTTACTATATGAACACTAATAAGGTAATAAGCTACAAAATACAGTATGTAGGTATAATACTTAAATTCTAATGTCAACTGGGCTGTCAAAAGTACCTAGCTATATAGTAGTCACTACCAAGGCATTAATATGTCATATTATAAATCTACTTGTTAAAGAAAATTATTCACTGTTATTAAAAACATAAGAGTACATTTCAATATTAAACAAAAAAATTATTTACATAATATGAATAATTGAAAAAAGTAGCCTCAAAAATATTGGGATTAATCTCAAATCAATAGAAAACCATCACAAATAACATTAAGATATCTGTTTATATTTCCACATTAGTTCAATTGTGATTAAATGCTTAACTAATACTGTCATTAACTTATTTTGCATATAATTATGCTACCACTAATTGCCAATATTTTTTGTATATCACCATACACATTTACTCATACGAAAACATTCAAATATCAAGGCATCACATCAGTCTATATATTATCCTATCACTCATTAGCAAGAATCAGTAGGATTCTCTTACACCCTGCTTAATGTCATACACATCCATATTCATACCAAATAGCAGATTCTTTCGAGTTATCAGGTTTGTCATTTCGGCTTATTGTTCGTCTGTCTTGTCTCATGTTAGGATCCTCTCGGTCCTGTAAATTATCATCTACCACTGTTCGTGACTGTTCTGACACGGACCTGGAATGTTCATTAGAAGCCCTGTCATTGCTTTGACAGGCTCCATCACCTATTACAGTTGATATTTTGTTATAGACCAAATAAGTCGGATTTTCTTTAATCGGTGTACTCTGAGGCTTACTGTTAATTGTGACATCAGGGTTGTCATCAGTTAAATATACGGTCCTCCGCGAACCAGCCGTTCCAAACACTGGTGATGGTGTTGATGCTGTGAAGAAATTAAATTTTTGTTTTTTATTTTTACTATATACTAGCTTTTGCCTGCGACTTCGTTCGCGTGGAATAGTAGCTTTGGGCAGCATTTTAAATTTCCTAGGATACTTTTATTGCAAATAATACAGATACAAACTGCTTCACGCGGACGAAGTCGCGGGGAAAACCTTGTAATTAATATTCCCTATATTTATCAGTGTTCACGTAGCATTCAAGTGGTGAAAGAATTTTTGAAATCGGTCCAGTAGTTTTTGAGCCTATTCAATACATACACACACACACAAATCTTTCCTCTTTATAATATTAGTATAGAAAAGATTATATGTACATTTCCTGAAGCAATAAGATGTTATCTTTATATGCTCTAATAATAAAAATAACATACCTGCTGGTACACCAGTGTCTGACTCCAAACCCTGAAAACTGTTTCTATGAGAAGGTGGTACAGCTTTATGAGGCCTTCTTCTAAGAGAAGCTCGTATAAGTGCGTCGTCTCCACCACCGCTATGGGTTGATGCAGTAGATAGTCGACGCACGAAATTGCTTTCATTTGTCATTCTAGGATCTATACTATGAATGGAACTAGACATATCTAAATTGTCAGATTTCTTCATAATAGTATCATCAAATCTTCTACTAAAACTAGAATCTAAACTGTGTCTAGGTGAGTCTGCACTAGGATTTGAGGAACCTTGGTCCTGGTCTGATATTTTAGATATCTTTTCCATATCTTGACTTCCTGGATCTGATTCACCAGACTCTGACCCTGCAAGTGTTAATTGAGACTTAGAACGGCTGGAGTCTTCTATTCTCTTATTGTTTCTTGAAGGCACTTTATTTATCAAATCAGTGCCGGCTTTCCGAACTCGTTTCACAAAAGATGCACCAAAGCCACGTCTCTTTGTTGTACAATTGTCTAATTTCTTGTAGTGTTCCATTATTTTTTCTTCTAACTTTTCTTTCTGACGGCAAAGGGCATTTACTTTATCTGCAAACATCTTTTCCTCCTCATGATAATGTTGTTTGTCTTTTAAAGAGTGTGCTAACAATTCATGGTACTGTGTAAGAAGCTGTGAGACGTGATCCATCAAAGATCTTCTATCAGCGTCTAAACTTTTGTTCATTTGAATTAACATTTCACAATGTTGATTGGTTTTACTTATTTCTAACTCCATGCTAGTGATAACCTCCAACTTCGTATTAATTTCACCAGACATCTCTGTATTCTTCAACTTTAACTGTGCTACCTCACTTCTAAGATTTCTATATTCTTCTTGCATGTTTCGATATTCTGTTTTCAATCTGTCACTAGCCGTAAAAAGATTTCTAAAGTCTTCCTTCAGCTTCGAATGTTCAGCTCTAAGATTGGTTAAGTTTCGTGACTCTATTCTTAAATTTTCTCGTTCAATTTCAAAATCTGTAATCCTTTTTTCGTAGTTCGTTAATTTTTCTTTCAATTCTCTGTTTTCCATCTTCAAATCTCTTATAGCAATTTTTACAGGTTCTTTTTCACTTAGAAGAATCTCATATTCTGTGTTCAATTGTTCATGGAGAGTTTGTAAAGCTACTTGATCACGCAACAGATTATCCTGTTTGTCTTTTAGTACTTCTAATTGCTTAATAATTTCCTCTTTTTCTGCAGCTAGTTGACTATTAGCAAGCTGTAATGTCATCTGTTGCGATATTAAAGAACCGTTTTGCGAATTCAATGTCGCTACATTAACCTGGAGTTTCGCATTTTCAGCTTGGCAGTTTTCAAGAGTTGCTTGTAAAGCTGCCAAATCTGATGACAGTTGTTCAATTTGAGGATTTATAATATTCTCATCAAATGTTGGCTTCTCTGCATGATCGCAATTGCACGCAACCAATTTAGTTAAATTAGCCTTAGCTGCAATTTCAGAAATTGTATTTTCAAGATCAGTATTCGTGATTATTCTCTCAAGCAACTCCTCAACATTGAACTCCTTAGATATTATGTCAGCTGTATTAATTCCAAGTTTTTCCATACAATTTCTTAATTTATCAAAGTTAACTTTTTCTGTTATTAAATCTTTCTGCAATGCTTGAATGGTTTCTGTGTCTACCTTTTTATGGGATTTTAATTCTTGAGTTTTTTGTTCTAAATCTTGAAGTCTCCCTGCCATTGTATTGTTTAATTCTATTTGTCTAGAAAGCCTTTCGATTTCTTTATTCTTTAATTCAATATCAGTTGTTATAGTATCTAGCTTAACATCTTTTTCCTCAACAGCTTCTCTCAATTTGTTTACTTCACGTTGCAAATTATGTGACTCTTTTTCGCTATAAGTTAACTTTGTCTTAAGCTCTTCTGTTTGAATAATGAAACGAGTAACCTTATCCGCCTCAGGTTTCACAATATTTAATTCCTTAGTTCTAGCATCTAATGTTTTCTCTAAATCATCGGCCCTTCGTTGTATAGAGTCACATAGCATTTGGATTCTTTGCTTATCTTTAGTAAGTGATTCTAAATGACGTTCAAAATCTTGTAACTTGTTCTTTTCAGAATCTCGGTCTATGGACTGTCTATCGATAAAAGCTTTTTGGCTATCCAGAGAATCTTGTAATTTACGATTTTCTTCTAATGCATTTTTAAACACTTCTTCTAATTCAGAATTTTGTAACATAAGTCGACTGCAGTTTTCTTGCAATTGCTCACATTTGAGAGTTAATCTTTTTTTTTCTTTTTCTAATTCTAACAACTTATCACTACTTTCTAATAAAGATTGTTCTCGCAAACTATCTATAGTAGAAAGAAGTCTCTTATTTTCTAATTCAAGTTTCAAAGCTCTTGCTTGTGCGTTACTTGTTAATTGTTCTGATAAACTGTTCTCGCCAGATTCTAAAGTGCTCTCACATTCATTATCAGTATCTAAGTTGCTATTATTACTTTCACTCAGAACAGATTTGGTTATGTATTGTAGATGATTGTTTTCTTCAATAAGTTCTTGGATTTTCTGTTGATCTGCATCTCTTTCCTGTAAGAGAACGCTTATAAATACGAGGTATATTAATCAATAACATCAAGACCAAAGATTTTTTTACTAACCAGAGCTATATCATTAGCTTCCCTTTTTAATTTTATCATTGCTGCTTCTAATGTTAAGCATTGTTCGGCTCTCTTCCGCGCTCTTAGTAATTGTTCTTCTAAAGCATCCCTTGTTTCCATTAAAGCTTTATTGTCTTCACGTAATTCAGCAACTCTAGTCTTATAGTATTCTGCATCAGCCAAGCGATCACGGTAACGTTGAATCTCTTGTTCTAGTCTAAAATCGAGATGTTAGAAATTATCATAGTTTACTATATTTTATTTGAAAAAAAAAATAACCAAACTCAGAAGTTATAATACATTAGCGAGAATAGGTTTCGGTGACGGTGGTTTTGTATCTCTGAAATTATTCTTACTAATATTACTCACTGTTAGAGTTTATTCAGATAACATTTATATAAACCTCTATAAAATTTCATTAGCTTTACATACCTATCACATCTCTCTGCCTTCTCTCTAAGAGCATCAACTTCATCTCTGTAAGCAGCTGCTTTCCTAGCTTCATTAAACCATTCCTGACTGTCTGCTCGTAATTTGGCTAGAACTAATTTAGTATGTTCTAGCTCTTCACGACATTCAGATAACTGTTCAGATTTTTCCTCCCTATAAATGAATTATTTGTTAAATATATGAATTTCTAAACATAGTATCTTATATTTAAGTTTTAATACTAGGAAAAAAGTGAACATACAGTTCTTGTCGCTGCTTTCTCAATCGAGCTTTCCAGTCTGCTAATTCAACTGCTAAATGCTGAGTTTCGCCATTATTCTGACTAATATTTTGTGTAGAACGGCTCTTGCTATTTTTGTTTTCATTTTCATTTTCACACAAACCCTCACTAAGTACTAGGGAAGCCCAATTTTGAAGGTAATGGTCACGTTCTTTAGCCAAGCGGCGCATGTGATTAAACATAGTAGGGGACTGGAAGAGGTCTATTGCATCTGGTGTTAAAACTACTGTTTGCATGTCTGTTACCTGTAAAAAAAATAATTTTCATACATGGATCTAGATGCACTTATTTATTTTAAAATGGCTCACAAATCTGAAATGAAGTTTGTTTTTTTTGTATCTTTCGGCTATAAAAAAACCTTTATTGATTGTTACCTAGAAAATATATAATGAAACTGAAAAGGTTATCGAACATTTATTTTTAAACGGTAATTAAGTAAATAAGTAACAGAAATCAGTAATTACAAAAAATACATAGGTATAGGTACTCTGTTACCAAATATGTCATAAAAATATATATGAATTATTGCATAATTACGTTAAAACCGAATCATGTTATATATAATTTCAAGAATGAGTAATGAGTCAAAAATTTGCATACAATTGACAATAATTATAGTGTCTGTGAAGAATGTGATTAAGATACTAAATTGTAGAATAAGAATTTGATAATGCCTGACCATTAACATATTGATTGTGTGTGCAATCTAACATATTTTTTTGTTTTCACCCTTTTCATTGGCCCACCGTTGGAACGGGTCTCCTTTCATAGTGAAAGAGATTTAGGGCTGAGTCTACCACGCGGGCCAAGTGCAGATTGGTAGACTTCAAACACCTCAGAAAATATTATATACATCTCTAAAGAGTGCAGGTTTCCTCACAATGTTTTCCTTCAACGTTATAGCGAGTGACATTTACATTTTTAGTTATAAAACACACATTACAAGTCGATATGTGCCAGGATCAAACCCAGATCCCCAGGTATGGGAGGCTGAATTTCAAACCACTAGGATATCACTGCCTTACAAACCTAGATTAAACAATTTTATTAAATCAGTTATAGTTTGAAATTCATTATATAAAGAGATTCTTATTTATATTGTAATATGAGTCAAAAGAATACAATATCAATAATGCTATTGTAAAAAAAAATATGTTATTTCCTGCTTAATTCTCAACCTTCAGCTATATAGATAGGTCTGGTAGTTATAAAGGGGTTCAAAAGAGCCTAGAAATAGTTTTCTGGATAATGTAAACACACAGTGTCAGCCTTCTCTTTTTGGCTTGGCTTGGCTGAAACACTGTTTATATATATTTACTGTGATAATATTATATTTAAGACTGTAAATGAGTTTGATTCCAAACAAGTATATTATCACTACCAAAAGGTCAAGAACATTAGATAATGTCTTCAATTTATTAAAATAAAGCTGTGTTAAAAGTATGACATCTAGGGTGATGCAGAGCTAGAGGTATATAATTATTTTTTACCTCAAAGTGAAATGATGTAAGAATATACATAAAAACTGCATCCAGCATGCAATTGCATCACCATAAACTGACAATATAACAAAACCCCTTCAATATCACTATGAAATCTCTCTTTTAGAGTGGGTAACCTTGTTGATATAAACATTTTGGTAATGAGCACTGCTTATAATCAAGCAGCCTGTTAGTTGTTTGACAGGTTTAGTATCTAAAATAAGTGTATAAAATATACAGAACAGAACCAGGAAACCATCATGGTTCTTATCAGTTTTTAAAGTAACGGTTGAGTGACTAGTAATATGTGGGTACAACAATGTTAACAGTTAAGTAGTACCATTAACAAGAACAGGACTGTGCTATATTAGTAATTCGATTTTCCATTATTCATCAATAATGTGCAAATTTTCATAAAACTTTGATAAATAAATTTGTATAAGCTAGATATAAATAAAATGTACCTAACATATTGCTATCATTTTAGTTCGTCTTGAATCTAGCAACAATGCTACAGCTACAAGTTAAGCATATGAAACAATATAATTGTTATCACCGAACAATAGAATAATGTAATGCATACCTGTTTTATACATTCAACAATGTTATGTTGCAGATCAACATCCAGCTCCTTAATCCTTGTTATAAACAACTCTTTGTTAGGACACTGGACTGCTGCTCCCAGTAGTAACAAAATTAACAGCTTCATATTTTCAAGACCCTCTCTGGATTCTGGTGCCTTTCCCAAACAAATACATTCAGGCACCACAAGGAGAGTCATTCCTAACTCTTCGTCATATAAGCCTTTTACATTTTTAACAATTGCATCAAAGTTTTTTACTCTGCCCAAAATTAATGCTTGGTCTTCTAAGCCAGTCAGCTTTGTTATGTGGAAAGAGGGTTCTGGGTCTATCTGAAGGTACACATGATGCAGAATGTCCCCACTGAATAGTGAGGAATAATCTGTGAAGCTTCCTGATTCTGACAGGCATGATTTTAACTAAAAAAAAGCATCAATAATATTATAATAATATATTATAAACAAACAATAATAATATTATAAACAAAATCATAAGATTACGTATATTAAGTTAATTATAAACACTGTTGTGTAAATTTTAGTGATATTATTCCATGAATTATTTATTTATAAAATATATTAATGTTAATATATATATATTTTTAATATTAATTCATCAAACCTAGGTCATAATAATCGTCTATACTACATTCCACATCCCCTTACATCAGTTATTAATTTTATCTGTTAAGAAATACAATAACACTATCTCTGTGGAGTCTGAGAACAATTGTGGTGTTTTTATTGCCTCTATGGAGGAAATGAGGACAGACAATAGATGCTATTGTATATATTGATTTTTATTCTTTATAAAACTACTTTCTTTTCATTTAGGTTGATTGTATAACAAGCTTAACAATAATACTTTGAAGCTTGAATATATTTGTTACTATTATGTTTTGTAGTTTAATTTACATTGCAAAATCATCTATTTTAAGGGTACTTTTTATTTTTAAAACATATTTTAAAAAGTATAATAAGACCCCCTATAAAATAGTTATGTGACAATATAGTGATCAAAATATAGTTCGAGATTCAACATGCGAGGCATGTAAATGTGTCGATAAATAAAATCGACTGTTCACTGAAACGGAACGCTTGGATAATTTTATCTCACGGTTCATTCTAGTTTATACCAACACAAATCGTTGATCACTCACCCACGAAACTAAGGGCCCACTTAAGAAGTCTTCGATTTCGGTACCAGACGCGGCCATTCTCTATAGGCGATAGGATGAAGGAATCCTACTTCTTCGATTTTGGCTGAAGAGCATGGCATTAATATAAGTCCCCAAACTATCACAAGATGGAAATCTATTAAACATCTGCAACAGAACTTATACAAAGACACCCGTAGAAAATAAATATGTGCAAGCACCGTGACACTTGACAAGTTGTTGACACACAGCAAAGCATACTACACACACAGCCGTGGAATCAATAAGCACATCCTTAAAATAGATAGTTCAATGACCTACTATAAGATATGAATTGTCCAAATATTTCATCGCTGTTTTCCAACAATTTTAAAGAGTTTATAACGTGTGTAGTATTGTAATATTTGTGAAAGATAATTGTTCATTGAATGCAGTGCTTTCTTCTATACAAAAACTGAACTTTTTAAAACTTACTGTTACTAATTATGGCCTAAAATTATATGAAACACTCAATAATATTAACATTCATAAAATCATTCAACAATTTTTTGTACAAATAACAAAAATGACAGTTTCAGAGATACATTCAGTGTATTAGACGTTTAAATAAGTGTTTTACCGAGTTATTTTGTATGTTTTATATGCAATCTGTGTGAATTACCTCATATTTTCTTTTTTTTTCGACTGTTTATGATTATTTTTATTTTTTAACATCGGTCGCAAGAATGTCAAAATAAATAGTTTAACATACAATTTACTGGACTACATTCCACTCGTCGGAACGTACCATGTTGATACAAATTGATTAGTCTATCACTGTCACATAATCTGTCATTTGAATTTTGAACAGAATGAAAAATATTGATTCCCATTTCATTAATGAATAAATGTATACATTTTATACCTACATGATAACTTTAAAATCTTAGTTTATTTAAAGCTTTATTGCCAGAAACGTGTAATTTATTAATATTGAATATAAGATATTTGTGTTAATACATTTTACTGCAAGTGCTTTATAATTTTAAATGCCTAAAAGAAAATGTTTGCCAAAACTACGAAGGTTCAGTTTCAAGATCAACAATTGGATGATTATGTACTTGAGGTAAAATGTGCGATGTCATTACAAGAATTTTATATTATCTAGTGTAACATTTAACATTAACTACTAACTGCGACTTCGTACTCGTTGCTGACTTATAAAAGTAATATCAACATAAATTCATTGCATTGCGTGAAACACATACCTATTTTCGGTACTAACTTAAATCACTCTGAAAAGTTGTACCTGTCAGTGAAATTTATTATTGTGAAAATTGGTTGTCGTTTTGGGTTTATTCTGTGCAAACTAACCGTAATAGGGAATTTTAAAAATGTTACCTGGTTTTGGTAACAAGCAAATGTCAATACATTAAATTTGCAAAAAACATTTAAATTTATATTTTGAAGACAATTACAATGAATTCAATGTAGAATGTTGTTG
>DWEM01000935.1:0-16117 GCA_018245935.1 Agara belti belti
GCTCAGTAAACAATGAACACCTGCTCTTACACGAGCGTACTCACTTAAAGTTGGAAATGGGTAAATGTAACATAACTACGCATATATATCAAACAGCCGAGCACTATATGAGATGTTGTCACAATACGAATACATACTATTCCGGAACATTCCGCGCACGAAATATGGTCACAGGTGATGCGCGTTGCGTGTCACTGAGACGATCTTGAATGCCTAAGTAGGCGAGCATTCGAATTGACAACGCCGACATATTCAATACATATTCAATATTCATATAAAATTATAATTCGACTCAATAAACTATAGATCAATTTCTGTAGAGTCAATCTTCAGTTATATTGAAATACTTAAGAAAATTTTCGAATGAATAATTGACGTTTCAAAGGTGTGTGTAATTATTGTGTGTAAAAAGTTCAAAAATGAGTTCAAGCCGGGAATTGAACCGGAACGCTGCTTCAATATTGTGTTTGAGTATTACTCAGTACCTTACATTTATATCGAAACGGCATAATATATTCAATTTCAAATAGTAAAGCAACTAAAAACTTACTCAATAAATCACACTTTATCACTCACCTTACTCACTTAAATTATTACTAAGTAGACAAATATAATTACACGGTATTCTGTTACTTGTCCTCCGTATTTCTATTACAGTGTATTAGGAGATCTTTATTTGTTTTCCTTTACGATGAACACTGGAATGAAATAAACAAAAACAAAATAATTATATTATTAACAAGAGGCGCGGACGGTAAGCGGGGCGGGCGTTGGATGCAGGCCAAGGGGCCGAGGACAGGTGTAGCTTACGGAGGAAGGGGAGGAGGGGGAAGAGCGGGAGGAGGGGGAGGGAGGCATACGATAACTTAGACTTATTCTCGTTTACTTATAAATATGTTCAAGTAATAAAATTAGTCGTCCATAATACAATTATATGGTAGATAAAAAAATGTTTTCGTTATACATTTTTATGATATTGTATTTTCATTCATTTCGTGTTTAATTTAGTAATGACAAGGACTAGATAGAGGAGAGGTCGATTTGGAGTTCGAATCTTGGCATAAATATGATATTACAAAGTTATGTGCAAACAAGATTCAAGAAAATACCGTAAATAAAGTACTAGTAATTCTTTACTGTTATCTTAAGCGTGTGAAGTCTATCAATCAGCACTCGGCCTACGGGGCTGAGTATGGTCTTAAACTCTCTTATAAGGAGTGAAGAAACCCCTTAGAGAACATTATGGAGAAGTACAGAAGTACCGAGAAGTTGGATATACGTGTCAAGATTTAAATCTCAGACTCCCAGTGAGTTATAAAGAAATCATTACCGTAATAAGAAAAACAACGAATGGAAGGAAGAAAATGTAATTTTCTAGTTCAAAGTTGATCTATCTTAGTTGGGCAACTAGCGGACACGTAATCAAGCAGAGCGGCGCATCAAACTATCGGGTTTCAATAGTTTTCTTTCCTGAACATATAAGTAGTTTGCCACGTTATAAAGAATCCTAGAACATTGACCTCGTGACCCAGAAGGGATGTACGAGTACCTTATTGTATGGTTAATGTAATATTTTTCTCTTGTACTATTTACTTCAATGGCCTCTTAGTCTAGTGGCTGGAGACCCCTGATTGGTATACGGATATCATGGTTCGAATCCCGTCCAGAGCACACATTGTGTGATGTACACATTTTTTCTTCTGCTACAAACACAGCTTGACTTATTGCTACTAATATTTGATGGTATAATTTTTTGTTATCAAACTATTGATTTTAAAATATTCCTAACACGTTTTTCCGTTACTCGGATCCGGAACGCGCTATAGTTTCAATTCGTACACAAATGTTACATCCATTTCTCCACTATTACACGAGTATATCAGAGCTATCTTTCAGCAACGTATGCATATCTGTAAATCCATTATATCGCTGAGTCAGCAAGGATTCCTGGAGAACACAAGAGGATTACCGACCCTCGTATGGTCATTGCTCACAATCCCGAAACACGATTTCTACGCGTATTTGTAAATCACTTGTCTTATAGAGCTACGTAGCTCCGCGTAGTATTTCGTAGCCGACTTGGCACTCCGTAGCAATGCGTAGCTCATTATTGTAACTACGTCGATAAGAGATGTTTGTACCAACAACCACAAGGTGTAATTTAAATTGTTACTTCTAAATACACTTATTGTAACTACATAGAGTATTTCATAGAATGTAAAATTTGATATTCTTAGTTAGATAATGAATTTTATTGACAGTTATCATTGAATTAATTTTGATTACTGATTGTTGTTAATATTTCAAAGTCATAAAATTGCGCAAGAATATAAAAAAAAACTAGATATCATTAGATGCTACTAGTCAATTGGTGGACGTAGACTCCCCCAAATCTCATTACACTACTGAGTATGTTACTATAAATAGCACCTAGGAACATCAGTATCATTATTGAATCGTGTAATGTATATGTATGCATCAATATATGTATCAATATATGTATGTAATAAATAATAAGGTCTCGATTAAATAAAAACTATGCCTGAAAATTATTTAAAACAAAAAAAGTAAGAAAACAACGTTAAAACTAAACAAAAAACCGTATTACAGCGGTAATGTATGTATTGTGTAACGACTATCACTATTCGTGAGGCCAATACCAATATTTTATTCATTACGTGTCTCGATCAAATGAAAACGAAATTTTGATCGGAATCGAAAACCAAAGTGGCAGTTAATTGATGCGAATGAATTATTTATTGATCTGTTCCGCTCACTTACTTACAGGTTACGATGACGCGATAGAAATTAACCAATGAACGATTCGTTTACAGTAATATGTTAAACCTAACTAAGCTCTTGGTGTAGTGGTTAGAGACCATAACTACTAAACCGGAAATCGCGGGTTGGAATCTATTTATGACAAACGTGCGAGATTTTTACAAATATTTGTACTGCGTCAGAGTGGAAATGTCATTAAACGTTTAAATATGTATATGGTTAGCTGTTTGGTTTATGTAACGGAAGCTCTACCAGATTTGGGGTTCGACTTAAATTTGTTCTAAAATATTATAATTTTGTGGACAACTCAAAATAACCCCAAATACTGACGACAAATAAATTTTTTTTTCAGTACGTACAACACCAGAAAAAAAACAACTCCACAAATTTATTCAAGCACACTGCCAACTTCCCGTGTGATTTCAGTTATTGATAGCATATTACGTGTTTATAAATTTTAATAAAGCACAGAGCGCCTCTTGCGACCATAAAAAGGTAGGAACCGACAAAAAATGGTACGCATTATTCACAGAGCACTGGCTTAATACAGGCAAGGGGCTTTAGCCGCTTGCTTCACTACCGGCGAGCTAGTTCCACTAAACATGTTGTATTAACGTTAATTTTATTAGCAATATAATATAAAGTCGGAATCCGCCAAAAGGGGTGTTCTACTTACCACTTTGTTATGGCTGCAAGCATTTTTACTGCCACTACTGTCATTGTTATGTTGTCAAGTAACTTTTTTATGTTTTTTGTTATAATAGTGCCAAACATTTGGTAACAAACCCATCACATGGGCTATCCTAGCTATAAAGAGTTTTTGATTCCGTCACTCCAGTACAATGAGACATGCACCTACTAGAAGCAAGGGGCTTTAATATCGTTTCAAGAAAGAGGGCGTAATTCTAGGGGTCCCCTAATTTGAGGGGGTCAACCAGGTTTTACAATTTGATTGACCCAGTACCCGACTACGGGTTTCATAGCCAATTATTTTAAGGTTTAAACTGTCCAACGAGCTCGGGGGTTTTATTGCGATGAGGGTGGGAAATTTGAGATTTATTAATTTGTGTTGTGTGGACGGATCACACAGCTAACTACGTATGTTACGCATGCAGTGATCATTTATATCCAAGTAAAGAAATAATTGCAATGGAAGTAATTTTGAAGAGGAAATAACAAATTTGATCGTTACGTGTAATTATAATAGTTTTGGTATAAATGTATGCATTTGCAAAACGCGGAAGAAGATAGAACGAAAAAAACAATTGCTTTATAGGCTTTGTAATAAAACTTTATATCAAAATTAATTAGTATTATTATTATACCCTCGCCTCAGGTTCCTATCGGGGTAGACAGAATGCACCGAGTGCCAAATATATGCCTAACAAACCTGAAGGGCTTCTTCTATATAAAAAAGGCATTTTAGTTTTGGCTATATTTTTCTAAGAAGAGTGTCACATGTAATGTGTAATATTTCAGACGACTGCAATTTAAAATGTCTACGTGAACTATTCGGTTTTCACATTTATCAATCGCTACAACTTCCAACTAGCGTTTGAGGGTCTTCTCTCTAAGTTTTAGTTGCAATAATGAGTCTGCTGAAAACATCACTTTAATAATATGTAACCCTAGTAGACACTGTAAAAATTTCAAATTTCAAAAATGGAATTGCGATAATAAGGTTAAATAATTCCATGAAAAAAATGCTGAGCTAACAGGCGTACGTAACTCGTTGCGTTGGCGTTTTTGTGGAATCCTATTAAAATTAGAGAGAAACGTTGAATAGGATATTTGTCTCAGGACTGCGAACGTGGCTGGAGCGGACGCCATTGTTTCCTCTACAAGCACATTGTTTGCAGAACCTCCCCGATGTACTTAAATGCAATTCAATCCCGTTTTTCTCTGTAAGTCATTTAACGTATGCGCGGGTGACTCTCATTCAATTCTCCCGCGCTTTCAGTAATCGTCGTTGTTGCGTTCTCTCTTGTTATCAGATTTAGGAACAATGTTCCATCTGAAACAGCCTGGTTTGCTTTATCCTTTACATTTGTTCCGTTCCCCCTTGTAATGTAATATTCGAGAGTTAGAAATGCTTAAGTGAGCGCAACTTTCACAATGAAATGGAAATGTTTGTTTTCACAAATCTCACAAAAGTTGTGAATTTTTATAAAATTGTATGACATATAACTTTATTACTATTATGCTCTACGTACACTCATTTCAAAACTGCGTTTAATAAAATAAAAACTAGCCTAAAACTCTAAAACAAAAGATATAATAAACTTAGTTATAATCATGTTCGAACTTTGACAATGATAATATTGAAAATAAATTAAATTAAATAACTATGTTCGATTAACACCAGCGTAACAAAAACAGATTGCGATTTTCATTATTTACAGACAGAAAGCATCACAAACAATTGTATACTCCGTATAAGTATCAGGGCAACTGTTATGGAGGCTTCATCTTAATCCCCACACACTGTTGGCAGTCACGTAGCGGCAACATTGAGTTCTTGGGGGCTCTGCGCATTGATCGTGAAACACCTGCCGATTCATACTGATAGGCTTAACAAAGTAAATAAGTATGAATTGCACTGATGGATTGAAACGCGTCGGATTTTATTGACAGATGGAAAAAGCTTTCATGCTGATATTAATTACTGAGATTGCCTCTCAATAACACAAATTGTTACGTAAACGTTCGCAATTCTAAATGTATTGTTCAATATCGAAACGAAGTAATTGCATTTGTTTTTTTTCCTCAATTCACTTTTAACACTGAAATAAAACTGGAGAAATTTAAGGTGGCTGCAGATAAACGGCAGATTTATTAGAATCGGTCCTTCGAGCCGGATCGAAATAAACATCGAAAACATTTAAGACTTCAGACCGCTAAGTTAGGGCACCGTGGCCGGCAAACCTATATTTTTCACCCGTGTCAATAGAGTACGTAAATAAAACGCAAGAAGGCATGGGCAGTAAGTAATGAGGGAAACCCGTGGGCAAACATATTGTGTGACGGTTAGGCGCGCCGCTAATTGATTGCTTGGCCACGCCTTCGTGCGACAGTTCGACCGACTGTTGTAAAGAGGGTGAAGTGTTATGGTCCCATCACCGTAATGGTGTCGTATGTTTGTATATGATATCTTCGTTTGCGTATTAAGTAACGATGGTTCAATACAATAATAATAATCTTCCCGACTGTTCGCAGAACGAATGTGGTCTATTTTATTTAACGACTGTTATAAAATCCGGAGTGCGAGAATGCTGACGTTTTAAGGTATTTAATAAAATAAAAATTCATAAGAAAAAATATCGTGCGTATATTTCATTTTATTTGTCACATTTATTTGACATAATGACGAAAATGGACGTCAGGCTTAAAATGACCCGCGCATAGAGGCTCCACTCGATTTATAACTGATTTGAAATAAATAAAATTACAAAGGTTATTACTTGGGCATTTGTGTACCTACTTGTAATTGAATATGTTCATATAACCCAGAAACATAGTGTGAGGAGATGATTACAAAAAGTCAAAAGGCTTTTATGAAAAACCTGCGTCTGATCCGTTTTTCGCGGAAGCTAAGCGAGATGTGGCATAGAGTATTGCTTAAAAACTGCCTATATTCAATTTTGATTTTTAAATAAGCTTTTTTAAATAAGATTTTTAAAATTACTCACCAAAACAGCAATGCATGTGAAATTCTTACAATAATCTTTATCTGTGTGTACATGCATACCCCAAAAGAGAATAAAATAAACATTACTATTTTACATAAAATTAGCGTCCATATTTCTCGAACATGGTCACTAGTAATGAGTCCACATTAGACACCAAAAAATGAAGCCGCAAGTGAGAATTGGCGTTATTCCAACTCGCTTTCGTTATTAACTCGAGCCGAATCCTTAATTGGTTTCATTTTCAAGTGAGCAGGTCCGGTCCGGTGTGATATGCAGGACTTCCGTTTCTAATGGACGAGGTGAGTCCCCATAATGAACCTTAAGTGCATGTAATAAAGACCAACGCCGCGCTCCCTCGTTCCGCCAATGACACTTTTTGGCGAATGAAGTGGTTTTGTGCGACATGTCGCAGAAATTTATTTTTCGATCGAAATTTCCGAACGTTTTCGCTCGCGTTATTTTAGGGCGTATTAAGCGATACTTGGGTTGTTATAAAACGTACATAATTGTAGCAATATTTCGTGAAATGTTACGGGTTACGGATTTAATTTTAAATATAGAGTTGTGTTCGGAGTTCGCTTGCGGAGGCTCCATCGCTACTTCCGCTAAGTACTAACAATGTTATAGTTTGTTCGGATTCAGTAAACATTGCAAGTATTATTATAGAAATGTTCTATATTTAGGATTTTATCAATTTATTTCAATGGCAAAACATTTTCCAAACCAGTTTAATAGAAATAAGAATTGATATTGAATTGTATTTGAAAACGCCGTTATGAATAATTTATACAACAATTATTTCATATTTTTTTTAAGTGTATAATAAATGTACACGGTATAGCGCTGCCATTAATTTTATACCTAAATGTAAATTATAATAAATGCATAAAACAATTATGAAGACTCAGTCGAAAATTTTGCTATAAAAATACTAATACGTAGATGATGTAAGCTGTTCAGGTGCTTAAGCTTTGCTTTTGGCCATTTATAATAACTTTTATGTGATGTTATGCTTGTATTGTAAAAAGGTTGTGTTCCTGAAGAGCGTGATATGAAAGACAGGCAAGCATCTCTTAAAATAGCTCCTTTGTAGTTGCAAGCGTCTAGTCTGTAGTGTGTCTGTTGAAAAATATTCATTTTTCCTTGTTTTTATTTGTGTGTTGCTTTGTAAATACACTAAAAATATAACCATTTTTAATAAAACAAAACCAAAATTGTATTTTATAAGTAACGCCATAATAACTGTGTACAAAAAGTTTTCTCTTAAGTTTCCTTACAGGAAACAGGTATGAACTTTATTTTTAAATTCAGAACTCTCGTATTTTTCGACACTCGCCGGAAGCTCTTAATTTCCTGTGTGGAACAACTGCAATCAATAACAAGCCGTGTTTACAAATCAGCCGAGTGAAATTGAAACGGATTTTCTGGGCATCGAAAATCATCCGGTTGCTATGGCAACGCAGCAAGCGCACCCCTGTAAAGTCAAATAATCGGATACAAGGAACGTTAAGACAAATTTAATTGGCATCTTATGAAGGCCACGATTACTGAAGGTATCACGGGAAATTCGAGTTTCGAGTAAATATCTTGTTTTGTAATAATGTTAATTAATAGGACTGTACCATGGGCCTGTTAGTTCAGTGGTAAGTTTACTGTCTTGAGGTTCGTTGGTTCAACTGCAATCCCGACTGAACATTGTTGGGATTATGTTTGTGTGTTTAAATTTAGAACTTTTTCATTGGAGCTTATCGGCTGTACGGTTACCATAGCAACGGCTATGTCTGTTTTGGGATCAAATAATCGTGTATTAGTCACAATATATTATTATTATTATTTTAATCTAGAACGTGATGTAACTTAAATGTAGGCTGACCTAATACTGTAGGCGTGAGCACTGTTTGGAGGTTTCCAAGTTCGATTTATTACGGGGGCATAAAACATGTTAGTACCGTGGGAGTGTATTCCCGTAAAATTACCGCTTGTGAACTATTTTTCGTACAAGGTATTATTATATAGTGCCTACTTTCTGTACCTCTAAATTCGTTGAAGTAGTTATTTACTTTATTTATTTAAACATAGTAAAAAAATATATCAGCGAAATTTACTTATGAAAATTTTATAGGTTCTGTTTAAATTGAAATATGTCGTTGACTTGCGGAGTTAATTGAAAAAAAATATAAGCATACAGTGCATAGTCAGAAAAAATGCGTCCTCGCTATGACTCTCTCTTCACGTATAGCCTTAGAAATGTGACTTAAAGTTTCGCGGTACCGCCCACTGTATCAACCGGTCCCCAGTCTCCTCATCAAAGTTATTAAACTAGGCGGACCGAAAAAGGTGGGCCGGGGTAATTTGTACAATCTTCGCCCCGTAGTCGGTCTAAGGGTATGTTTGTACTGACACAATTATGTCGACTAGCCTGTTCAAGTGGTCCAGTGTTTGGTGACCTTGACTGCTTGAGTTTGTGGGATCGATCCCATCTAAGACAAATAGTTGTGCGGAGAACACATTTGTCCTGTGTCTGTATATATATATACAGACACAGGACAATATATACAGATTAATCAGCTGCCTTGTTACTAATACACAGATATTTGGGTGCCTGTTTTTGAATGGCTGTACTTGAAAAATTCAAATTATTTTTGTTATTATTATTATTATTACCTAATAGCTGCTTGGCGTATAAACTAGGGACCCAATTACAACGACATCCTAATTTATTGACTTTTATCGGACTGGCGCGTACAGTTCAATGCTTCCAATTCGTTTGCACAAATATCGGTCGGTTCCGTCGAGCCCGGTTCTCCCCGTACGACCTGAATCTTTAACAGAACGCTGTAACGGCGAAACGGAGCGCCTTAAAGTGCTACTGCAGACAAAATTAAATATTTAGCGTAGACACCGCGGTAATTACGCAAATTTCTTTCCCGAGCACTCGAAAGTCGTGAGCGCGGAGACAGTTAGATATGACTAGGAATTTAACGAGCGTCCGCAAAAATACCCGGCGCGGGAACAAAAACAGCGGGGAACATTCGTTCACGTCCCGGTAATAAGTTGCACGATCCTTCAGTGGATCTAGACACCTAGAGGTGACTCGACGGCGCCATTGCACACGAACTGCACGGCTAGACACACAAAGGCCGCGACGTAACATGCAAATACAGGCACAATGGGCACTTAAACTTATTTTAAATTAGCTCATTCTTCCTTTCCATCCGCCTAATGTATGCTCCTTCCATACCACACATTTCTCTAATTATTAAAATTACAGACACTGAAAAATGCTTAGACAAAGCAATCGATTCATAGTAACAATTGGGGACAACCACACACCTGTCTGATTCCAAATTACGCAATTAAATGCCTTTGTTATGGTAACCGGACAGCTGATAAAGATATACATACTATATAACACTTTTATAAGTATTGTGATTGCCCTCAGACAGAACAAATAAATATACTCATCACATAAATGTTAGTCTTGGTTGGGAATCGAACCCACGACCGGTTTAGCAGTCAAGCTCTCCAACCACTAGACCATGAGGCCAGTTGCAATAACCGCAGTTAAATTCAAATAATGTTTTGTTTCTTTGTGATGAGATTGCTAGAATGCATTTTGTGTTCATACATCGGGCGAATAATATGGTGATTTATCTTCATCAATCATCTTCTTAGTGCAACAAGTCTGCCAACATATTATTTGGTTTTATTCCCCGCTTTCTCTACACACTGGAACATAAACTGGGATGCAGCCAAAGCAAGACATTCAATTTATCACAACTTCATGACAAAAACGTGCTACAATAAAGATTAAAAGTATGTTTTTTCGCTAATGCAATTCTAATAAATTACTAATATCAAGTCTAAGGTGTATTTATGTGTTTAAAAATACGTCTGCTTAGCATTCTGGTTAGCCCAGTTTATGTTTTGCCTAACTCGTAGTAAGAAGGTTGTGTGTGAGTTCTCTCTAGATGTAATTACTACCACTGCTATCTTAAAATCTCATGAGCGAACGTCAAAGATCTTCAGTAAGCCGGTTACCTGCAATTCCCATATCCCTTTTCACTGAAACCTTTGGACAACGATGGCTGTACTGAAATTTAACGGTACGATTTATGGATTTTAAAGACTAATGTTATACAAAAATCCTAAAGTACCATTGGCCACCACATACTTGCAATAATGAAAGATGTGTTTTATAGTCATAAATGACTTTTCGAATTATGGTTAGTTCAATATTTTTATACCTATGAGTCCTTCGTTCATAAGGCTAAGGGAAATTAGAAGTACAGAAAGAAAGGTGTTATTTTGTTTTTCTTTTTTTATATAATTAAGCCCAGCAAACACAGGCAGACGGGCCGCCGTCGTCTATAGACACTTGCAACATCCGAGAAGTCGTCAGTGTGAAGGCGGCTTTGTAGGAGAGCTCTTTTTACGCCTTTCTTCAAGAGCCCCATATCATAGCACTCCGGGACTACTTCAGACGGAAGTTCATTCCACATCAATATAAAGTTTTAGGCTTCAATCCTCCGCGACTCACAGTTCGGCTCAAAGAACCATCGCCACTGATTTTCCAGTGCATTTCTATTTCTTCTTCAAGTAGTTCCGGACGACTGGATAAATTCAATGTTTCATTGAAACTTTTTTCGCGATCCATCGCGTAATTATACTCGCTGTTGGTCAGACACGAAACTCAAAAATGACGTTATATTATAAGCATCTCAATTTCGTCCCAGGTCGTTTCAGTGTGCACACGTGTTGAATGAGAAGACGGCTGTTTTATTAAAATAAACGCAAATTAAAGTGTCTTAACAAGAACACGCGCTTGAAATATCTTACAAGCGTCCTTATCTAAGCGTGTTCTTTTTTCCTGAGGAGTTTTAATGAAGTTCACGTCTTGTGAAACACTTGGTTTGTAGTGTTTATCTGATAGACTGAAATCTGTGTCTAACGTTACTTAGTGAATTTAAAATTGTGACGAAATTCCTTTTAGCACTGGAAACCGGTAGAAGTAGCATTGTAATATTAATTTAGTGAATTAAATTTCTAATAATATCAGATTATATGCATAAAAAAGTCAATTGAAAGATTTTTTTTCGACCCTTTTATTGGTCCACTGCTCCTCTCATAATGAGAGGGATTCAGGGGTCTACCACTCTGGCCACGTGTGGACTGATAGACTTCACACACTTTAGAAAATATTATATACTTCATAACATCTCTAAGGTGTGCAGGTTTCCTCGCGATGTTTTCCTTCACCGTTATAGCAAGTGATATTTAAATTTTAGTTATAAAACGCACGTAACAAGTCAGATACGCGTGCCGGGCTCGAACCACTAAGCTACCACTGCTTTGAATCATTGAACGTCGGTGTTGTACAATAGCGGTGATACATATTTTCGTTACATTAGAAAATCTTCGCTCGGCGTCGATATAACAAGTACGTTGCGACCGTAGCTTTTCCTGCCGCTTCACTCGCTATTTCAGCGGAACTTATTTTCAGTTCATTTCCTTGGAGTTATAGCGAAATTACCCTTTGCCGTTTCGCGGGCGCGACTTCAGTGTGGCTGTGAAAAATGCACGAACTCTACCGTCCTGGAAAGAGTTGCGTTTTAACGTCTTTTTTTCACGAACAAAGCCTCGAGCCCTCGTACAGGCTTATCGACATCGAGCTGTTTAAATTGGAATATACCACTAGCTTTATTGACCAAATGATGCGATATAGTACTTTTATATACATACATTGATTTCATTATTACGATATTTATAAAACAAATTATGAACTTTTCATAAACCAACAAACGCTTTCATATATACTCTCCGTAGGAAAAAGCCCCTGAGGGATTTTCTCATCTGTATGGTAAGTAACGTGAAAAATTGTTTACGGTTGTAATGTTTAAGTTCTCATTAACCGAAATTACTTTTTATTAGTGAAAAATAGCATTCCTTGAACAATGAAAAATGAACAGTTTCCGTAGAAAAAATCATTTGTTATCATGCAAGCGTAACACTCCGCAAGTCATTTCATCCTCGAGTATTTTTTGACGAAATGCATAAAAACTGTGACCTGTGACTTTTTCAAGCAGGACCTAAAGCTCAGATAGGACTCCGTGAGGCGCTCGTTAAAAGTTGGTACGAACAGAAAAAAGTTATAATGAGCGAATAGTTTACATGGACTCCGACAGCAAACGGTCCCAAATACATTACAGACGCTTGTCTGATGATTATTTTGTACGAGTTACAAGGTTTTTCACCATTTGTGTTTGCGGTATATAAAAAGAACACCTCAACCTTTCAGCTTAGTCACATCCAGCGACATTTCTAAATGGGTCGTAAAGTTACTGTTAAGTCTACTATATGCAACCTGCATGCGCTGACTGAAACTTATTTGGTAACAAGAAAGGAATATCACGAGGTTTGTTTATGTATTTTTTACTATTTCACCCAAAACTAGGTGTTTCACAAAGAGTGGACTTAATGTTTAGATATTCTTTGCGAGGTATCTCAGGACGATCTAATAGACAATATTGAGTATATTTCCCAGAAAATGAGCACATAACAGATTGATACTCATATGACAATTATTTTTGCTTAACTTTATTTCTACCTTTCTAAGGTAGAGTAGTCAACCCGAGTTATTTAGCCAAGTAATACATCAAATTATTTCAGGAATGATGACGTACAATTGCAGTACTTATTGCAATTTTTCTATATGAAAATAAACATTGTGACATTTACGTAAAGAGACGATTAACATTAAGTCTTTTGGTAGAGACAATGTAATGTATGTTAATTATAAAGCTGTAGCACTGTGGTTATGTGAGCGGGTGACGCAATAACTTCAAAGAACTGAGACAGTCACAAGTCAAAAATGTGCGAGATAATTGTTCAAGTAAGCTACTAATTATTCGAGCAATTAGGGGACTTCTGTAAATTTTCTCACTGCTCCATTCTCCGAAGGCGTTCATATAAAAATCTTAATGATTCAACTTGGGCATAACAAACGTCGCCTCAACTTTGCGCCGGCTTTTTCATTCCTTTTGATGAAAGGTAACAAATTGTGTATTTATACTTTGTCCGAGTACATTTTTTTCACGAGTTCCTTAGCGGCCGATTTGCATTTAGGTTAGTAATTATGAAAGGGTTCGCTCCGAGGTGAAAACGCTTTGAATCGTCCAGATTAACTTATCTCCTCCTCGCAGATTCGGCGTTTGTTATTATATTTGATTTTGTGACGAATTGAGAAACAGGGAGTTTTAATTAAAGTGGCTGAATTTTTTTTTGAATAATATATTTTCATAATCATCTCATAATTGAAATGGTAATAAGACCATAAGGTCTATGCAGGGAAGGCATAAGTACATAACAATATTCTGTAAGGCGTATTTATATCTTAACAATAAACATTCATAGAAGCAGATTCATAGCTCTTGAATATTTTTTGCTACAGTCGTTTAAACATTGTGTAGCTTCTTTTTGAAAATTTAACAAACTGTTGGCGCTGTCGATTGTACGTAAATTTACGGATTTGAAGCCAAATTCGTTTGACATTCAATAATGCCGGTTCTCGAACGATTCCTTATTCCATTTTTGGCACCGACTTCTACTTGCTTAACTCTTCGAACATCTTGAGCTCGCTTGTAACATCTGGATACCGTCTGGCACAATATACCTCCTTTAAACATATTATTTATGACTAAAAGTAAGTGTTAGTTAATATATCCAGTTATTTGGAAAGCATGCAAGTAACTTCAAAAGTTCGTTAAGACACATTTGTACGGACTACCAAAAAGCAATACATTTCAGAAATATATTGCAGCAATAGTTTATGATTGTAGCTGTTAGAAGCTGTAATCGTTTCCGAATTGCAAAACAGAAGTTTCTGCTTTACGGAGAGATTTAAAGGCAAACCAGAGCGGCACTAAACAAATTCTCGATTCAGTGCTCATATTCTCCAACTTGGGAATGAGTTTGCAATTGAACATTGTAGTGGATACGCTTCGTGCGATGCAAAGGAGAATAATTGATATATTCAGCGGCTCAAGTTGCTATGGACATGTTTTCAGTTTTGAAGTAAAAATTAGTTAATACGATAAATTAAAGTTCAAATGATTCGAGCATTAGTAAACGAACACCGATCATATTCGAACAACGATCACCGATTATTTTTAAATTTACATTTGGAACTTGATTTGAAATGCATTATAATAATAACAACGTCGTTTTAATTTCAATGGTCTTGGTTCATGTCGTTCGTATTTGAAATTAAATTATTACAAATTTATTTAACCGTGTAATATCGAGTACTATTTTATTATTCCGACATAAATGATACATTTACGATATTTCAAAACAGCTAGCTAAATTCTTTTTAACTGCAGCAAACCGAGTGAAGCCACTACTGAAAAGGAAATTGAAATTGAAAATTGTTTTACGAAAGAAATGATAGAACTAGTAGTACCTACCAACCGCCCCGGTTAAACCTGTTATTATATTTTGCGATTTGCAAATCTACTATGTTTTTATTCGCAGCTAAGTTAATTTAAGCGTCAAATTATTTACAGTAAAATTACGATAGACCGAAGACAATGAGGATCACTCGACTCGTTCCTAGCTTTTGCGTTCTAAAAATCTTGTACGCGAACAACAAAACATCATTATCCTTGAAAGAAGCGCAAAATAGTAAAAAAAAACACTGTTGCTAAATATTTATATAACAATTTTCGAAGCGTTTCGGCTTCAGGGGCACGGACCGTTTTAATTATTTCTTGATTGCTTGCCGAAGACTCAATTTGTCGGTGGCAAAACAAGAAATCGATTCCCAGAGTCTGAAGAGGCGATGCCTAATTGAAAAATCTAACTGAATTCGTTCGTTAATTTTGGCGATGTTCGAGGCACTTGTGACACGACGAAGGAGTAGCGAGTTGGAACAATTTCATCAGTAATAACTTAGAAAAGATAAACGAAACATATAAGTACTAGCTGATACTCGCAGCTGGCCAATTCCTTTCCAAACAAAAATGCTTAATAAAAGTATTCATAGAGCTTGCTTCAAAATTGGCCTCCTTTGGGGATTATAATTTTTTTTTTATTTACATACGGTTCTTCAGTACGCGTTAATGATTGAGTGAGCGTAGAAAACTGTACCTATATTCCATAAATATTACTATGTATGTATAATAATGTTGAACTCGGATGAAATCACGAGATCTTGCTAGCAAACAATAAAACATTGTCTACTTCATTTCTCGATTTCATTAGTGTAGCGGTTCTCAATGTCTGTTTTGAATACTTCAGCCTACGCTTTACTATGGTACTTGCCGGTAGACGTGAATTGGATCTAAGTTGTTTATCGTTTATTTACCAGTTTTCAATGGGCGAAGGCGGTATCCTCCGTTAATTTCGGCCGCGTTCGAGTCAATTCATCTTGTTTAATCAAGCGCGAACACTTGAAGTGGAATAGGCGGAAATTTTACAAGTATCCCAATAAAACTTGCACGGGAGTTGAAGAGGCTGCGAAGTTGGTCGAAATATTCAACAAATTCGATACCTACGTACACGGGGTCCGCACTCGCTCGCCTCGCTGCGAATTTCGAAAATTTCCCCTGTACATTTTTTTTTACTTGATGATTTAGGTGAATTTTGTG